>JAHKKF010535093.1:0-18586 GCA_019740295.1 Labeo calbasu | reverse complement strand
TACAATTCTAAGATTTAAACTCAGTTCTGAGAAATAAAGTTGCAATTCTTAGAAATAAACTCACAATTCTAAGAATTAAACTCACAATTCTGAGAAATAATTTTGCAATTCTGAGAAATAAAGTTGCAATTCTGAGAAATAAACTCATAATTCTAAGAATTAAACTCGCAATTCTAGGAAATAAACTTACAATTCTAAGATTTAAACTCAGTTCTGAGAAATAAAGTTGCAATTCTTAGAAATAAACTCACAATTCTAAGAATTAAACTCACAATTCTGAGAAATGAAGTTGCAATTCTGAGAAATAAAGTTGCAATTCTGAGAAATAAACTCATAATTCTAAGAATTAAACTCGCAATTCTAAGAAATAAACTTACAATTAAAAAAACTCAGTTCTTAGAAATAAAGTTGCAATTCTGAGAAATAAACTCACAATTCTAGGAATTCTGAGAAATGAAGTTGCAATTCTGAGAACTAAAGTTGCAATTCTAAGAATTAAACTCGCAATTCTGGGAAAAAGTTGCAATTCTGTGAATTAAACTTGCAATTCTAAGAATTAAACTCACAATTCTGAGAAATACAGTTGTAATTCTGGGAAATAAAGTTGCACTTTTGAGAAATAAACTCGTAATTCTAAGAAATAAAGTTGCAATTCTAAGAATTAGAATTCATTTCAAGAATTACAATAAAATAAAATAAAAACCATGAAATAAAATATATAACAAATATATATAAATAAAATATTTAAAAAATATATGTATTTTATTTGCTAATGGAAATGATTTTTTTGGGCTGAATCTTCCTGACAAGGTTCTCCAGAAGCTCACGCAGCACTTGGTTTTGTGCCTAGCTGGGCTGGTACTAATACTTTGTGCTTAATGAACAGGAAGGAGATGGTTGAAACCTGTACAAACAGTGTTGCCTCTAATTAAGTGAAACCATATTTAGAATGTGCAATGTTGCATTTATTAAGTTAAAGTAAGTTTTCAGTGCTTCACTTTAGCTGGCCCCGCTATGTTGGTTTGACTAAGGCTCTTCTAAAGACCTTGGCTTGTGTACTTGGCTTTGTGCGGCAGGCCTGGTCTGGTTCAGGGTGAGCAGGCAGGGATTATGTGTGTTACAGCATGACCTGCTTTGCTTCGTGTTGTAAGGCGCATACCTATAAGACAACAAAATGTCCTGTTTCTCGCAAACAGACAAAAACAAGGTCATCTTGTTCAGGCATGTTTAAATGGCAAAGGAAGATTCCCTCCTGCTGTGCTTTGCTCTTCAGCCAAGTTCAGTCCACAGGTTCTGTTAAGTAGGAGATCTTATATGAGCTGTTTTGCTTTTATATGAATACCAAAAAGGAATTTCGTAATGTTCTAAATTGTCTAAACCTTAAAAGTAAGTAATATGAAAAATGGATTTGATTTGGTTTATTTTATTTTGGGAATATTTTATTTAAGGATTTTTCATTTTAAATGTATTTTCTTTAATTTAAAGATCATTTAATTTTGTTTGATTAAAAAAAAAATAATTCCAAAATTGTTGAAAATGTTTAAATGATTGCTTTACTGTTTTATTAGGTTAGTTTAGGTTAGGTTAGTTAATTCCAAAATTGTTGAATTTTTTTAAATTAAATTAAATTAAATTAAATTAGGAATATTTTATTCTAGTGATATTTTAATTTAGGGTTTTTTTTATTTATTTTAAGATAATATAATTTTGTTTTTGTTTTTTTTTTTTGTTTTTTTTTAAATCCAAAATTGTTGGAAATGTTAAAAGGATTACTTTAAGTATATTTTAATAAGGAATAATTTATTTTATTTTAGAAATATTGTTATATATTATTTGCATTTTATTTTATGTAAAGATAATTTAATTTTGTTTGTTTTTGTTTGTTTTTTTTTATTTAAATGATTTTTTTTGGTTTAAAATTGAATTTAATACTTTTTTTTTATTAAATTTAAAAAAATTGAATTTATTTTATTTTAGGAGATTTTATTTTATTTAAAGATAAATGAATATTGGCTGTTTTTTTTTTAAATTAATTCCAGTTTAAAAGGATTGCTGTTGTATTTTATTTTATTTTATTTCAGGAATAGTTCATTTTAAAAATAATTAAGCAATCAATCAATCAATTAATTAACTAATTCGTTTATTTATTTATTTTATTGTGCATTTTATGTTGTAAAGATATTTTAATTTTGCTTTAAATTTAATGTACTTTTATTTTAGGATTATATTATTTTATATAATTTTATTTTAAAGATAATTTAATTTAGCTTTTTTAAATTTGATTAAAAAATTGTTAAATGTTTAAAGCATTGCTTAAAAATTTTATTTTAGTTTATATTTTTATTTTATTCAAACAATTTAATTTTGTTTAACTTTTGAAATTGAATTAAAAAAGTTTTGAAAATATTTAAAGGAGTACTTTAAAGTTTTATTTTATGTTTTATTTTACGATTTTTTTAAATTATTAGTATTTTCAGGGCTTTTATTTTATTTATAGATAATTGATTTGTATTTGATTTTTGAAACGTAATTCCAAAATGGTAGAAAATGTTAAAAGAGTGCTTTTGCAGTGGTGCACAAATTTCATCCAAGTCAACCAAACTGTTTACGGTAGCCATTGACTTCCATGGTACTTTTTCCATACAGTGGAAGTCAGTGGCCACTTACACACATTCTTCAAAATATCTCCTTGGGTGTTTAACAGAATAAAGAAACTCATACAGGTTTGAAACAACATGAGGATGAGTAAATGATGACAGAGTTTTAGTTTTACGTGATCTGTCACTTTAAACAGTCAGCGCCAAACCTGTTTCTTTGCTTCTTGTTTGTATGCTACACTGTGAGGCATAAGTGATTAAGTCACTAACATCACATGACATTTCTTGACCGTAAACAGCTGAAGATTGCTCGTCTTACTCAGCAGTCGGGTGTTGCATCTGGATTGTTTACTTGCCTCGCCTTACTTTATCACCACACCTGTTAATATATCATTTACTAATTGTTATCGTGTCACGTTCACCTAATAATTTGTGTGTGTCAGAGGTGTGTTTTGAGTTACCCATGTGCAGCTGAGCAGGTTTTAAACATGTAAGAGGATAACCGGATTTAGCAGCACTATGTGAGTCAGCAGTGGCCAATATGTCTGGGTTAGTTTCCTTTCTCCCAACAGTCACATGGTTATTTCTGTACCTCACTGTGTCTCTCAGCGCTCGTAACAACACACAATCAGAAATGCGCGGGTCTGGTTCGACACAGGAAATGCGGGTGCTAATGGACTTCCCGCCACATCCATCCAAGCCTACTGGATGTTTCAGGCTTTATGAAAAATGCAAGGCAGTGTGGGGAAATACCAGCGTTGATGTTTCACATGGATGGCTGTCGTAATGTGATCATGCCGTGCTGCATAACAGAAAGAGAAACCTCTGATCCTGGCCTTTTATTGGCTCTTAGCGAACGGGATAACGCAGCATGACTGAGACTTCAGCAGGCCGTTCCCAGCACGAGAACACCAGGGCGCGTAGATTACTGCGGTAAGGTTTCACCGTCAAAAAGAACAGCACACATCTGGGATCAACAAGTTAAACCAGAGTTGTTAACCTTCAGATTCCAGTAATCTGGCGTAAGCACGATTCCAGCTTTCACAACAGCTGCAGTGCAGCGAAGAGTTCAAAGATCCATCATTTGGCGCCATTTGAGGTCTTTTGAGAGTTCATCGTAAACTCTTTTAAAGCACTTAACTTAGACTTAAACTGATTCTGGTGAGGTTTCTTTTAACAGTACCCATGGGCGATTTAGAGTAATGATGATAATGCCAACTGCTCTCCAGATAGCAGAAACAAGCTTGGGTCAACATCATTGCCTTGGAATGCGCCTTGGAAAATGCCTGCGCCTTGTAAACCTACGCAACCTGAACTTAGTGAGCTGCTTACTGTCTAAATAGACAACCGCCTCCTAACGCCCAAAAATACTGTTTTTTCTGTGTATGTATGCTGTGTACAGTGCATGAATACAATCTGTATGTGCTACATCCATCATGTTGACTTTGTCATGTGACCTACCAGTATCAGTTGTCGCTTCACTGTCATTCACAGCTCCTGTCCTGCGGCCTCATGGGATAGTAAAGTATCTATCAGATGCGTGCTTAATTATTCACCCTCGTGTCGTTTCGAACCTGTAAGACCTTCATTCATCTTCAAAACACAGATTCATATTTTTGATGAAATCCGAGAGTTTTCTGACTCTGCATAGCCAGCAACGCAACTGACACGTTCAAGGCCCTGAAAGGTAGTAAGGACATCGTTAAAATAGTCCATGTGACATCACTGAAGCTACAAGAATACTTTTTGTGCGCAAAGAAAACAAGTTTCTTCTCTTCCGTGTCACGAGGGTATCACGGCACATTGTTTTTGTTGTCTTTGCGCACAAAAAGTATTTTGTAGCTTCATAAAATTACGGTTGAACCACTGATGTCACATGGACTGTTTTAACGATGTTCTTACTATCTTTCTGGGCCTTTAATGTGTTTGTTGTGTTGCTGTCTATAGAGGGTTCAAGTAGGGATTAGTGTGTGTCGTTTATGAATGATTGTGCGTATTTAAACAAATCTAGTGATACAATTTCCATTCATAAAGACAGCCACTTGCTCTGTTTTTGAATGAATCAGCCGTTCGAAAGAATCAAATGAATGAATGATTCAGTAATTAAATCAGTGACTTGCCACCACCTTTTTTTGTTTCTTTTTTTTTCAGTTGTTAAATCATTCAATATTTCTATATTCAGAATTTTATATTTAAAACATTACTCTCAACATGAATTTGTGAATTTGATTGCGCTTATGCCACCTCTGAGCCTCATTAAACATATGAAAATATTAATAAGCTACTTTTGCCTTCTTCTGTGCCATCTCTGTAGTACAAATAAATTCTGGTTAATATTGATTTCGTTTGATTGATAACTTATTCTACTTGTTCTTATTCTGTTGTTTTAATTAGAAAAGCTCATAAAGTATATTATATATTATATATATATATATATATATATATATATATATTATATAAAATAAAAATTGACATAAAAGACGACATACTTTTAATAAAGTTAGAAAAATGCCATTACGAAGTAAAAACAAAATTTCCCTGTAAATCACTTTGAGTCAAATATCACCTTGTAATGGGAAGGCTAATTTTTTGATTATTGATTAGAAGGTGCTCCTGAAATTTTGTAGATGCAGAGCCCTATAAAATAAAGGTTTAGTAAAACTGAACTAATTGAATCAATGAATTCTGAATGGAATTTAGCAGGTAATTCTCTCACTTTGCCTGCCATCTTGAATTTTACTATGCAGTGCTGCAGGGATACTGTGTTTTGGAAGGCAGAAATCTTTTGTAGGCCAAGTTAGCATAATTTTTTTTCCAGTGACTTTTGGATTATCACAGAAAATGTGCTCTATGACTGACAAAAGTTTATGATTCTTGCATATTTTGTTCAACAAAATCATCTACACTAATGAGGAAATCTTGAAGCCTATGATGACGTTCGATGTCCTCACAAACCATTTAGCCACTTGCTAATAACTACCTTTTCAAAGACACTTAAAAGCTTCATTAAAGTCATTATTTACTCACCCTCATGTCGTTCCAAACCTGTAAGATCTTCATTCATCTTTGGAACACAAATTAAGATGTTTTTGTAAAATCAGAGAGCTTTCTGACCCTGCACAGACAATGCAATGCAGCTGAAACGTTCAAGGTCCAGAAAGGTAGTAAGGACATTGTTAAAATGGTTAATGTGGCATTAGTGGTTCAACTGTAAATTTATGAAGCTACTAGAATACTTTTTGTGTGCAAAAAAACAAAATAGCAACTTTATTCAACAATTTCTTCTCTTAGTGTCAAACTTTGATGCACGTTCACTATCCTTTTAAAAACAGATGTTATTTTAGACGTTTAACCAAAAAACCCATTCAGGATGATAAAACCAAAATGCTAAAATGCTGACTCGTTTCTAGGTTTAATGGCTCATTCCTGCGGCCCTCTTTTGAAAAGATGAAAGATTGACAGATACAACAATACCACATACTGAACAGATTGTACTTATATCAGTGCTTGTTATTCCTCTCAGAATGGTGTGCACTCTGTGTGGTAACTCATTTTTAAAACTATTCCCTTGTTCTGGTGAGTGAGAGTGATGGGGTTTTTTTTTTTTTAGTTTTAGTGGTGGCTAGAGGACAGAAGATTACAGGACTGTGAGTGATCGAAAGCGGTCCGTGAAGCCGATCTGTTGATACCACGGGTAATTAGAAGCTCGGTGTGGGTGGGTAGAGCCCTTCTCCGAGCGTTTAATTTGTGATATGAAGGGGTCTCAAAGCAGGGGAAACTGGATCTGTGGTTTCTGTGGAACTAGCACATCTTAAATTTGCCATGTGGCTGTTATGTGTGAGAGTAAATTGGTGGCCAGAAACAGCAACATGCATGCTATTTTTTTTTTTTGAGTTTATATACCAGAAATTATATCATCATAATATTTGCAACATTAAATGGTTATTTAATTCACATTATTACGTCATCCGCTGGAAAGTTACTCTCTAGTGAACTTGCATAGGACAGTTAGCGGAAGCTAGAGATTGGAGTGTGGAGTACTTTTATGATGGATGGATGTGTGCTGTTGGCCCTCAAAATCTCAACACCCATTCACTGCCATTATTCAGTTTGGAAGAGCCAGTACATTTTTTAATATAACTCTGGTGAGTAAATCATAAGGTAATTTTAATTTTTGGGAGAACTATTCCTTTTAACAGCAAGATGCCAAAGAAACATTTCTCATTTTCATTTAGTTTAACTTGATGTGCTAAAATTATTGTATAATAAAAAATGTATATGCTTTTTAATACATTTTATAAGCTTAAAATTGTACATTTTATTTAAATTTATTATAAAATGAAAAACTAATACCTTAAAAACAAATAAAAACCCATTTCTTAATGCTACTGTAATATGTGTATACTATTACAGTTTTTATTAATATTTTGAAATCGCTTTTATTTCTCGCAATTCTGACTTTTTTCCTCGTAAATGCGAGTTTATATCTCTTGCAATTCTACGTTTTTTTGTCTCACAAATGCGCAATTCTGACTTTCTCGCAGTTTTGACTTTTTTCTCGTAAATGCAAGTTTGTATCTCGCAATTCTGACTTACTTTCTCGCAGTTTTGACTTTTTTCTCGCAAATGCAGGTTTGCATCTTAAAATTCTGAGTTTTTTTCTCGCAATTCTGACTTTTTTTTTTTTTTTTTACAAATGCAAGTTTGTATCTTGCAATTCTGAATTTTTTTTCTCGCAAATGTGAGTTTGTATCTCGCAAATCTGAAATTGTTTCATAATAATATTTGCAACTTTAAATAATTATTTAATTCACGTAATTACCTCATCCGCTCGAACGTTACTCTCTTGTAAACTTGCATACGACAGTTAGCGGAAGCTAGAGATTGTATTTATTAAATTTTAAAGATGTATATTTTTCTTACACAAACTTAACGATTCACTTCAAAAGGCTTTTATCAAACCCCCATAGCCGTGTGGAGTACTTTTATGATGGATGGATGCACTTTATTGGACTTCAAAATATCAACACCCATTCACTGCCATTATTAAGCTTTGAAGAACGGTACATTTTTAATATAACTCTGATGAGTAACTTTTTGGGAGAACCATCCCTTTTAACAGCAAGATGCCAAAGAAACATTTCTCATTTTCATTTGGTTTAACTTGAAGCGCTAAAATTATTATATAATAAAAAATGTATGTCAATGTTTGCTTGGTGTGAATAGCCCTTGATTAGCCATTTGTTTCACATTTTCATTTTGCATTTGGTGTGAATAGCCCTTTATCGGCAACCGCATTTAAATGGTTTTACCACCTTATGAAGTATATTACTCCCAGAGGTCACAAGAGATTACCAGACGGGGTTTGTGCACAGCACCATCAGATAACTTTGATTCAGCTCACTTATAGGCGGAAACAACTCCATAAAAGAGAAACAGAACAAGTCCTCTGTCCCTGCACAGCTGCGGCCCAGACGTGGCATTGTGCTGCAGGCGTGCGGGGTGTTCGGGAGATGTCTATCTCTGAGAGAGGAGATTGAGATCTCGTTCTGGCTTTGACAACATGTCTCCGAGCTTGTTCGGCAGCAGATTTGGCAGAACATGCCACAGATTTTGGCAGCGAGTTGTGCGTTGTAGGAACTGAACTAAATGATCCATTTGGCTACACTAAATAGGCCATGGTGCACGTCACTATTTATAGTTTTTCTACCTGTCTAGTGAAAATTTCTGAAGGTGTTCCAGTACACTACATGTACGTCAATTCAATTGGCCACATAGAAACATGCCTGTGTCTGAGAGATATTTTCAGTTATAGGGCTCAGATTATACTCGATCACACGCTTATTTTTTTATGAGGTACGATGACGTCATCATCACTTGTCTGTGTGAGACAGCAACCCAGCTGTTGTTTGAGGTAATCATGATGATGTGTTTTGTGGTCATTGAAAACAGTGTAGTCGACCATGTCGGTCTCATAAAATGTATTGTGAAGTGGTGCTGCAACCAGAGCCGCCCTGGGGCCGAGGCCTCGCCCTCATCATAACACACATATAGGGCTTGGAGGCATGACCAGACCTGCGAATGCATCAAGTACAAGTTGCCCTTCTTTTGGTTGGCTGATTTAAGTAGATTTCCAAACAAATCCATTTCAAAGCCACAATAAGAGATAATAATAATCTAAAGTAGCTTAAAACGGGCTTATTTCAGTCGCCTCGATTTAAACCTTATAGTCATCTATAAAATTATTTGGTTGGGATGCACAATATTATGTACCATATTGGTTATTGGACATGTTATGTTATTATTGCATTATATTTTAGGTTTTTATTTTTTTCATATTTATTAGAATTTTTAATACATTTTAATACATTTTTACATTTTATTTAAATTTGTTATAAAATGAATCTTTAAAAACGATAATAATTTGAAAACTCTGTTAAAAATCTTAAAATCAAAACCCGTTTCTCAGTGCTATTGTAATATTATTTCTATTATTTCTCAAATTCTGACTTTTTTTCTCGCAAATGCGAGTTTGTATCTTGCTATTCAGATTTTTCTCTCACAATTCTGACTTTTGTTCTGCAAGTTTGTATCGCAATTATATCGCAACTATACAAATGCAAGTTTGTATCTCACAATTCTGACTTTTCTCGGAAATGCAAGTTTGTTTTCACAATTCCATCTTTTTCTTCTCGGAAATGCAAGTTTGTATCTCCCAATTCTGACTTTTTCTCGCAAATGTGAGTTTCTATCCTTCCTGCAGTTCTGACTTTAATCACAATTCTGACTTTTTTCGAGCAAATGCAAATTTGTATCTCCCAATTCTGACTTTTTTTCTCCCAAATGTTGTTATCTCTGAATTCTGACTTTTTCTTGCAAATGTGAGTTTGTATCTCGCAATTCTGATTTTTTTTTTTCTCGCAAATGCGAGTTTATATCTCGCAATTCTGACTTTAAATTGCAATTGTTTTTTTGTTTTTTTTCCACAAATGCAAGTTTATATCTCACAATTCTGACTTTTTATCGCAATTCTGACTTTAAATTGTATTTCTGACTTTTTTCTCTGAAATGCAAGACTTTTTCTCACAAATGGGAGTTTGTATGTCACAATTCTGACTTTTCTCAGAAATGCAAGTTTGTTTTTGCAATTCTAGCTTTTTCTTCTTGCGCAAATGCAAGTTTGTATCTCGCTATTCTGACTTTTATTGCATTTCTGACTTATTTTCGGAAACAATTTCTCAAAAATGTGAGTTTGTACACACACACACACACACACACTTAATATGTAATGTTTACAGTAAATTCTTCAAGTAAATGTAGGCATCACAACCTTATGCATGTATGTAATGTATGTATGGAAGTGTGTGTGTGTGTATATATATATATATATATATATATATATAGAAAAGGTATAATATAAGGTTGTGGTGCCTAAATTCACTTGAAGCATTTACTGTAAACATTTAATTTTATCTGTATCTGATTTTTTTTTTTTTCATCAATGAGTTGTATTGGCCAAAATGTTGTTTTTTTTACAATCAAAATGATTTCATTTTAAAATATCAGCTGGCCAAAAGGTCTCTGTCGCTTCAATATAAAAGATCTTCACCCTCCTTCACAGCCCTATTAGCTTCCAGCCTAATAGCCCACCCTCTTCTCTTCATAGCCATAAGCTGTCTTCCAGTCTCTCTCGTGGCTATTCCAGTGGGAATGGGGCTCGTCTGTTTTTGCAGCTGCTGGCGGTGCTTATGAGAAGGAAGCAGATGCCTGTCATGTTACCGTGTGGCTGATTAAACAGGTGAACTGAGTTCTACTGTTAGCATATTCCTTACACATTGTCAGTTATTAACCAAGCCTTATGAAGTGGAAAATAAACACTAGAGTAAAAGCTTTGCCGGAGGGACCAAATACGTATACAGGAGGCTGTCCACACTTCTGAAGCCATGGACCTCTGTAAGGAATATTGTTTGGCCGTATGCGTGTTTGTTTATACATTCCAAGCTACAACTGTATGTCGTTCTGAACTTCTAGCTTAGAGACTCCTGTCATGCTTAACCACCATAAACACAGTACTAGAACAGACAGGAAGAGCAAACATTTTCTAATTATCAGTTGATTGACAACTACCACACTTGTTCCACTGTGTTCAGGCTGTCATCGGTTGATTACCGAGGGTCGACAGAGGTTGTGGGTACTTTCAGACAAGCTTTCCACAAGCTCAACAGGAGGGTAGCTTCAGTGTTTTGTTCGCTGTTCTCCACAGTTAGTATGTCTGCAGCTGTCACATGGACTCCTGTGCCAAATACCAACAATAGATATTACACCCCTACCATCACATTTTCCTCAATTTGCCATATAAGCCATTAATCTAATTTTCTGCTGCTTGAGGAAGAAATTTGTTGAAGCTTTTAGCATTAGGCTGCAAAGTTAAGACCAGTTGTCCATTCAAAGATGGACACTAGACACCGTGTAGTTCATAAAAACTTGGTCTGAGGGAAAATGTGAAATAAAAAGACCACCATAAAATGGTTCTGTGTTGACATATTTTTCTGTTGACACAGAAATTTGAACTGAACTGTCAATAAACGATCAGTTTATGCCAGCTTTAATACAATTTCTGGAAGTCTCTATAAATATATATATATATATATATATTACTTGCAAGTTTTTATCTTACAAATCTGACTTTTTTTCTTGCAATTTTGAGTTTACGTCTCGCAATTTAGACTTTTTTTTCTCAGACTTGCGAGTTATAAATTTGCAATTGCGAGTTATAAAGTGAAAACCGCAAGGTATAAACTTGCAATTCTGACTTTTTTTTTCTTGCAATTGCGAGTTTACATCTCGCAATTCTGACTTTTTTCTCGAACTTGCAACTTGCACCTTTTTTTCCTTGCAATTCCAAATTTTTATTTTGCAATTCTGACTTTTTCTTACAATTCCACTTTTTTTACTGGTATTTCTGAGTTTATATCTTACAATTCTGACATTTTTTTTTTTTTTTTTTCTTGCAATTCCGAGTTTTTTATCTCACAATTCTGAGTTTTTTCTCACAATTTCAACTTTTTCTCGCAATTCCGAGTTTATGTCTTACAATTCTCGCAATTCTGAATTTTTTCTCACACTTCCGACTTTTTTTTTTTCACAATCGTGAAACTGTATCTCTCTATTCTGACTTGTCTTGCAATTCTGACTTTTTTTCTCACAAGTCCCACTTTTTTTTCAATTCTGAGTTTTTAGTTTGCAATTCTGACTTTTTTTCTCATAATTCCCACTTTTTTTTCTCGCAATTCCGAGTTTATATCTCGCAATTTTGACTTTTTTTTTTTTTTGCAATTCTGACTTTTTTTTATAATTCCAAAGTCTAAATCTAATTCTGAGGGGGAAAAAGACTGATATGTTCTCAGAATTATGAGTTTCTTTCTCAGAATTGCGAGTTTAAATCTTGGAATTCTGAGTTTTTTTCTTTTTTATTTCTCTAAGTTTATATCATGCAATTCTGAGAAATAAAATCAGAATTGTAAAATTAAAAAGTCACAATTACCTTTTTTCATTTTTTTTCTTGAGTGGTAGAAATGGTCCATAAAATAATAAATTCATAAAGATATATTTTTGGCGCAATGCCTTGTACTCCACAGCCCAGGAACCCACTAATGCTAGTCAGTGGCAGGTGGTATTAGGGGGAGGGGGAATTGTCATTCTAGCTTTTTATTGGACAAACATTTCTCCATTCAAGTTGGTCCTTATTTCTGGTCTTCATCTCCATAAGAGATTGATTAATTGACTGATCATGTGCCTCAGGATGTTTTCAGTTCTATGATTTTTTTTTCCCTTTAGCTTGAGTCCTCTGAACGCATCTGATAACCAGAGATACCAGAGATTCATTGAGTCTTTCACTCTCTCTTAAGCAGCCCCCAACATACAAACACACACACGCACACACGCACACACGTTTACTTTGGTATCTAAATGGGGACATTCCACAGACACTATTATTTTTGTAAACAGCTATCTGTAAAATCTGACCTTAACAGAAAACTTTGTGCATTTTTAGAATAACTATACATTTTTTTTATTTTTATAAATGAAGATATTGCAAAAAGAGTTTCTGTCACTTCTAGGTACAAATTTGTCCCCAAAATATGGTATACACATGCAAAAACACACAAATAGCAGTGAACACACACACACCTGCGTTGTCCATTTCACAGCCCTTCTCTAAACAAACTGTAAACAGTGCTGCAGCAGAACACAAGGAGAGAGAATGAGGGAGAAAGAAGAACAGTGGGTGGAGTCTAACTCTGCCTGTATCCTATGAGAGACCTGGGTGTTGAAAAGAGGCGTGGCTTGTCAATAGTAACATCTGTGCCTGTGTCCTCAGAGAGAGAGCTAGAGAGAGAAAAAGGAAAAGACAAGGGGGTGGTGGTTTGTATGAGATGGGCTGTTGAGCAGCAGGGAGGCACTGCATGTGTGTTTACCGGTCAGCCGAGGAGTATCGCTCACGCCGGCTCTCGGATATTGAAGCGTTTAAGGACTAATCTACGGCACATTTATGTTCAGAATGACTAAAGTGACATTCTTGAATTTACATTCTTTTCAAGCCTTTTAGAGAAGATCTTTTCCGCTTCAGAAGCCAGTCTTGTTTCCTCATGAGGGATGTAACATTAAACGGACCGTAAGCGAAGGCATAAAGGGTAAGTTAACACAAACAGAAGGTTTTCAGTCTCATGACAGTCTGAATGAACATGCGGTGCGATTTTCCTGTGTTGTTCTTTAGCTGTGACGGCAGCTGAGCTGTTTTAATAGCTCGTAAAGCCTTGAAGGGCAGGTGTGCGTTCTCTCGCTGAGCGTTGTGGACGTGTACGGCTCTGCAGTGCTAGCGCGTCCGCCGGTTTTTAGCTCTGGATGGTGTGACAAGACATGCGCCTCTCCTTTAATCATCTGATTTATGCGTACAAATAAATAATGAGGGTTGCAGGGATGCATTTTAATATGACTGAACTGGATGAGCAGAACTGCAGTCGTTGTCTTGTGACAAACTGATGAGTCTTTCCTTGCTGTGTTCCTTATCTTGAGTGTTTTCGGTTGGATTTACTCTTATGGGATATGCTGAAAGGAAAACAAGGTGTTCGGTCGCCTTACTCCAGCGTGATCTTCACATTATTTTTCATGCTCTAAACTGTCATATTGAGATGGCTTGTGGTCTTTTGGTTCAAAATGTTGCTGTCACATCTGTTTCAAGCACTACCCCACCCTTAGAGGTATCTAGGTTATGATTGAGGCAGAAACTCTGAAGGTTCGTCTCTCTTCTCTTGTCCTTCACCTTTTTATTCTTTGATATATCTGCAGCTTTCAGCTGTAGAGCTCTGGATGGTGTCATTCATAATTAATGTGAATATTCGGGCTGATATCAAGGTGGAATTCTGCTGACCTATCAACTCTCACATAGGCTAATGGCTAATTTAAATATTAAATGGTTTTTAATAAGAGGGTGTGGCTCACCTTCCGGATTGCAGGATTTAAATTACGCTGACATATTCTCATTTCACTGGGTCAAATGGACATTTTTAGACAAGTTATCAAAAAGTGCAAGGTGATTATTTTTTTGTCCTTGGATTAGTAACAGAAAAGAGGGTTGAATGCCGGTCGACGATACATGTGCTGGTTGCCATGGCAACAGCAGGGCAAGGGAGGGACTGATAGCGTCCTCAATGCAACGCTTTTGCCATATATTTCTCTCACATCACTTAATTTATGATTTGGTTTGTATATGTCATGTTATATTTGTGACTGAAGTGTATAGTGCAGTTTTAAATGACTTATTTTATGTGAATGAAGATTGATGGTATGCAGAATGTATGTATCTGAGTGTATAATTCATTATCCTTTGTGCTTCAGCAAAACGGACATGTTTCGTTAGTATGTCTCTGGTCTCGAGGGAAGTGTAGGATCAAGTTGGCATTCACTGTGGTCAGTGGAGTCAGTGAGCTGCCATACATCTGAGTCAGGTGTCATTTCCTGTCAGTCAGGGTCTCAGAGTTCACCGGTATCTTTCCACTGAACTCCTTCCATCTCTTAGCCACGGCCAAAACAACTCTCCTGGCCCCCAGGCCGAGGCAAGTTCAGACTGTCATCTGCAAACATGCCTGCTGTCTTAATGTGGGCTACATTGACTCATATTTTATGATTTGATGCATATTTTAAGGCTTTAGAAGTTAAACAGTGCAGTAAAAGGTAAAATCGGCCCTTGGTTTTGCAAAAATGCAAGGTGGGCTGTATAGTTGGTACAAACACACACACACACACACAAAATAAATTCTGACCTATACAAATAATCTACTAAGTATTTTATGCTATGGCTGTTAGCATGGTGTTTTTTTTTTTGTTTTTATGTTAGCATAGTATTTTTTTTAATAGTAATTTATTTATATTTTTAGTTTTTATTTTGTAAGTTAATATGCTTTTGACATTTATTTGACCTTTAGTTGTTTAAAAAAAGTTTATATTGTGTGTTGTGTGTGTGTGTGTGTGTGTGTGTGTGTGTATATATATATATATACATTACCAGTCAAAAGTTTTTGAACAGTAAGATTGTTTGTTTTTGTTTTTTTTAAAGAAGCCTCTTCTGTTCACCAAGCCTGTATTTATTTGATCCAAAATACAGCAAATGCAGTAATATTGTAAAATATTTTTACTATTTAAAATAACTGCTTTCTAGTTGGATATATTTTAAAATGTAATTTATTCCTGTGATCAAATCTAAATTTTCAGTATCATTACTTCAGTCTTCAGTGTCACATGATCTTTCTAATATGCTGATTTGCTGTTGAAGAAACATATATTATTATAATTTTTATCATCATCAATATTTTTAACAGTTGAGTACATTTTTTTCAGGAAATTATAGAAATTAATACTTTTATTTAGTAAGGATGCTTTAAGTTGATCAAAAGCGATGATAAAGACATTTATAATATTACAAATATGTATATTTCAGATAAATGCTGTTCTTTTTAACTTTCTGTTTATCAAAGAAAATTCTACTCAGCTCTTTTCAGCATAATAATAATAATAATATTAGTTTTGTTTTTTGGAGCAGCAAGTCAGAATATTATAATGATTTCTGAAGGATGTGACTGGAGTAATGATGCTAAAAATTCAGCTTTGAAATGACAGGAATAAATTACATTTTAAAATACATTCAAATAGAAAGCAGCTATTTTAAATAGTAAAAATATTTCAAGAATTTACTGTTTTTGCTGTACTTTGGATTAAATAAATGCAGACTTGGTGAGCAGAAGAGACTTCTTCAAAAGACATTAAAATCTAAAACTTTTGACTGGTAGTGTAGCTTTAATTATTATTTTATTTTTAGTAATTTTAGTACTTAAGCGTATTTTACCATTTCTAATTTCCATTTAAGTTTTTTTTATCTAATATTTATTTTATAAATGTATTTTATCTAATCTTTAATTTTATTTACTGAAAACCTTTAAAAAATAATTTTAGTTTTGGTTAACAGTACCAACACTGCCATTAACTATTAAGTGACCAATATTAAAGTTATTTAATTAATTAAGTTATTTAGGCATCACAAGAATTTTAATGTATAGTATGACAAATGGATAATTATTTGACATTGTGCAGTTATTAAATTATTGGGGGGGTTAATTATTAACTTTGAGTGAGCATTAGTGACATGGAAGATAATCTAAATGGTAAAATAAGAGAAATGTATATATTGAGAATATAATTTATCCAAAATCAATAAAAAAAAGGTCCCACTTGTGACCTTAGCTAATATGTACTTACATTTAAACTAATAATTTGGTACAATGCACTTATTGTGTACATACATGTTGTTACATGATGTACATGTAATTACATCTGTAATTAACTTCTGTAATTGCACTGTTGACTCATCCCTTACACCTTAACCCACCCTTAAACCTACCCATAACACCAAACCTGTCCCTAACCTTACCCATGTCACACCTCAGTAGTAGCAAAAGTGTTCTGCAGTACATTATGAACACAGTGAGCACATTAATGGCACTTAATATAAAGTGGAACCAAAAAAGATTCAAAAATTGTCCAATAACCAATATTGTACATCCTTTGGAAAAATATATATCTGCATTTCAAATAGTGTGATCTAGATGCCAGTAATCTGAGTTTAACTGCTTGTACATGAAGTAGGGTTGGGTTTGGATTAGGGCCAGGCTAGGATAATGAACCACTGATAAAATGATCACCATTCTGTTAAACCCAGTTTGGCCTGGCTTCTCAGATGGGAGTGTCAGTGTGGAGAGGAATGCTTGTGCTTTTTGACTGTTGTGTGTGTGTGTACGTGCTTGTGTATGCAGTTTGGGCAAGTGTCGAGAGGGGGGATGGTGGTCTCATTGTCTGCAGAACATGTTTGACAGGCTGTCTGCAAGGGGGAGCAGCTATTCGAACCTCTTCATCTTCTCCTCCTGTTTTTCCTTCTAAATTACCCCTGACAGGAGGGAGTGTGGAATCTGAACCCCAGCTTCGGGTTCACGTCGTAGGAATCCCTGCCTGGCCCGTGCCGCGAAGCTCTCTCCGGTCTTCCATCCAGATAGTGTGTTCCTTAAAACATGAGGGGGAGACGTAGCTGTTAGCTTGATAGCTACCACCACCCTCATGATTAATGAAGGGCTTTTCTCACAGTCGTAGTGTTACTCAACACCTCTTTTGAAAGCTTCAGTCTATATCTCACTTTCCAGGTCCTCATGCAGGGGCGCACTCAGTGGTTCCCCAGTGCTCCTCTCCACGATGTTGATTTAAGAAGCTATTTTAAGTGCAACCGGCATTATGAACTTATCGGTGTGTGAGATGTGTGCTGGGCTGAGAAACGTTGGCCCCGTCCCAGATGACACACTTGATGTGGACTGGCCTTGTAGTCTTTGCTTCTGCACATTCATGAAATCGACAAAACCGTAGACTGTCCTAGTTGTGATTTTAAGTTTCGGAAGGGTGCTCCTTTTAAATCTTTTGTTAACCTTTGTGGACTTCACAGTGGAGTGTTGCTCAGCAGTTCAAAATGTAGATTTGAAGGACAGTGAGGGCTGACGTTGTCATTTGGGACACGTTCATTATTTCTCTTTGTTTAGGCTAGGTTTGAACATTTGTCTTTTAATTGAGAGTTTTGTTCTGGTATCAGTTGTTATTGACCATAAAATCTGGTTTTATCAACCAGGCATCAAGTGTATACTTGGAGGATGGAGAGGGATTGACATTGTCGTTTGGGACATGTCCACTATTTCTATATTTTTAGGCTAGGTTTGAACGTTTTATTTCTTTTAATAGAGAGTTTTGTTCTAGGATCAGTTGTTGACCATGAAAACTGGTTTTATCAACCAGGCATCAAGTGTAGACTTGGAAGATGACAAGGGGTTGACACTGTTGTTTGGGACACATCCATTATTTTTCTATTTTTAGTCAAGGTTTGAACCTTTTCATTTTAATTGAGAGTTTTGTTCTGGTATTAGTTGTTATTGACCATAAAAGCTGGTTTAATCAACCAGGCATCAAGTGTAGACAAGGGGTTAATGCTGTTGTTTGGGGCACATCCATTATTCCTAGATTTCTAGGTAAGGTTTGACCCCTTAATGTTAATTGAAAGGTTTGTTCTAGTATCAGTATTGATTGACCATGAAAGCTGGTTTTATCAACCAGACATCAAGTGTAGACTTGGAAAAAGGCGAGGTTAAATGCTGTCATTTGGGACACGTCCATTATTTCTCAATTTCTAGGCTAGGTTTGACCCCTTTTCTTTTAATAGAGAGTTTTATTTTTGTATCAGTATTGATTGACCATAAAAGCTGGTTTTATTAACCAGGCATCAAGTGTAGACTTGGAGGATGACGAGGGATTGATGTTGTTATTTGGGACACGTCCATTATTTCTCGATTTCTAGGCTAGGTTTGACCCCTTTTCTTTTAATTGAGAGTTTTATTTTTGTATCA
>JAHKKF010535092.1:0-10317 GCA_019740295.1 Labeo calbasu | reverse complement strand
ATATTAAGCAGCACAACTGTTTTTAACATTGATAAGAAAAAGAAATGGATCTAACCAAATCAGCATATTAGAATAGTTTCAGAAAGAGCATGTGACATTGAAAACTGGAGCAATGGCTGCTGCAAATTCAGCTTTGCTATCACAGGAATAAATTACCTTTTTATTCAAATAGAAAACAGTTATGCAGCCTTGGACAAAGACTGTAGTTTGACTATACAAATACCCTCTGTACTTCAATTATACAGTAACTGTGCATTTAATGTCCTGTGCTTACTGAATTTCTTGCTCAATTAGTCTCAACAACTTTGTTTTAGAGTTTTACTCTTGCTACCACTAAAACTCCAATGAGTACAGTAGATTCAAAATGCTTGATATTTAGCTAATTTCAAACAGAATTTTCATAATCACAATATTAAACCAATGATTTCACTATTTGTGAATGATCTAAATGCTTGAATATTTCATTTGCTTCAGGTTTTAGGTTAATTAGTTCATCAGATGTTTAAACTGTTTCACTTTTTCTCTTTGGAAAAGAGCAGCATGAACATTTTCCTAAACATCTCACTTTGCGTTCCACTGAAGTCATACTGACGTACATATTTTAATGACAATAAACAAAGTTCTATCGAAGTTGAGTTTGATTTTTGGTTACACTGTTTTTTTTAGAAGTTGGTAAGAATCAACAGTTTGTGACAAAAGTTGAGCTTCTCGAACAAAACATATTCAACTTTTTCTAATCTAAACTGGAATGTGCAGGTTATTCAGTAGAAGCTGACGGAGCGCAGCATCAAAGATAGCCAAGGACAAGGAACCCAGGCAGAAAATAAAATGAATACCTCCGAGGAGGGAAAAGCCATGATAGCATGATGTGGTTGGAGCACAGATAGCAGGTTATCATTGCTCCTGGGGGAGATGGCCACCCAGGGGGACAGGCGGGGAGAATTCTGGGTAATCTGTAGATTACACACAAGTCACTTCCCCCTCATTTCTTCACCACTTGACCTGAGCGTGCAGGTGCTTTGACGAACAGGCTGCTTGCCTGGTTGTAGTCGAGTTAAAAGTTTCCTCTCCTTTTTTTCCACAGAAACTTTTGGATCAGATTCTTCAAAGACACGGTGACTGAGGGAAGTGCCTGTTCACAAGATTCATATCCCCCGCGTTCTCCTTGCCTGAGGCAAAGAACTGAAGACGAGCAAGACCTTTGCAGCTTCCTCCTGAGAGCAGAGCTTGGCTTTCTGATGCATTGTTCCAAATATAAAACACCTTTTACTGGACCTGGGGTGAATCCACACGACACATGGATGCAAGTCCATGCCCTGTTGTGCCTGTGCTGTGTGATAGGTATTTTTAAAAAGAACTTGTTTGAAATGACAGTATAAGACTCTAAATCTGGTTGGAGACTGATTTCTGATGAGAATGTACTGTCATTAAAATGTAAAATTTACTTATACTTTATTCAAAATGATAAAAAAATATTGGAAATAGATCGAGAGGAACCCAGCTAATGGCAAAACCCATTACAAAGATTTATTATGTACAGCTTGTTCTACTGTTGAAATAATAGTAATTTTGGTTCTAAAGGTCATCAACAATGGTCTCATAATAGTATTATTTGGAAACAAAAACAAAAGAAAAGAAAATGCAGCATTGCCATCTTTGAACCTACTTTTATTCAGATTCATTATGCAATGTTCCCCACATTAAAATTTGGACATTATGTTCACTTCTGTAATAGCCAATTTCAGAAAGTAACGCTGCTCTGTAATGTTAAAATGCCGTGGGATGCATGACAAAAACAGAGGGGCATGTATTCCACTGACTCCTTTGCCCTGGAAGTGTCAGGGTTTCTGGTGCGGAACCTGAAATTTGGGGTAATGGAATTCAAGAGAGAACAGCATAACGGGAGATTAGTCTGGAAAGTCGGTGATCAGGTGTTAGATGACAGATTGGATGACATGACGGTAAAGCAGAGACAAGTAACTTGAGGGGGAAAAAATCAGCTGTATTCAGCAATCAGAATTCAGAGCCGGTTGTGGCGCTTTGAAAGTCTCATGAAAGGAAGAGCAAGCAAATATGCTGATTTGAAAATGCAAAAATGTTAACAAGTCCTTGAGTCTCTGAGGTCAGTATGGTACCTGCTGGAGAGTTATTATAGAGTGCCTTGCATACCGAAAAGGAAAGGAGAAATGACCCCATTAAGAAAATGAATAATTTCCTTGCAAATAAACTTACGAAATACGTGGAGCCATAAGGTTTTTGAATTTTTGCAACAGCGTTATGTAGGCAAAAATTAACTTGACATTAATCATATAATATTTTAAATGGAGTATGAAATTTAATTTAAAATGCGCAACTTTTATCCTAGATTGTAATCACAGTAGCATTCAAATTACACTGAAGTCATTCATGTCATATCAAGCAGAAGCCATTCACAGGATTGAGCGAATGAGAATAACACTGTGACAGTGAAATAAATAAATACATTTATTTGTTTTGAAGGCTACACATCAATCATTGTCCAGAAACACACAATGAAATAATAATAACATGAAATTGATCTGGAATACATGTTAAAAGACTTTTTAAAGAAAGTTTTTATTTATATATATATATATATATATGTGTGTGTGTGTGTGTGTGTGTATTAAAATGGAACCTATTTACTTTGTTTTCTTAATAGACATCCCACATCTAATTGTATATAAAAATAATAATAATGGATCCACTTTATTAATAATGGTGTTTTAACTACTGTGTTCTGTGTTGTAATCCATTACTGATTCCAAATAACATGGCTAAAATTGTAGTTAGTAAAGTAATCCATTACATTATACAGTTTAGGTAATATAATTAGATTACTTTTAGATTACTTTTGAACTAACCTGTTTATTACATTGATTTGAATAGTATAATCTTGACGTAAAAATACAAAGAGTAAGAAAATATCCATTTGTTGTTATTAACAACATGAAGTGCATTAAACATTAAATTATGTCTAGGTTTCCCAAAATGGGTTTGTGAAGGAACTGCAGGGGGATTATGAGTTTAATGAAAAGTTGATAATTAATTAAATCACAAAAATGTTAAATTAAAATAAATCATTTTAAAAGCAATCAAAATAAAAAAAATCCCCAAAAAATGGAACATTTTTATTTGTTTGCTTCCTTGTCATGTGACCATAACCAACATCAGACAATGAATGAACATGCAAATGTGATAATTATTAAAATATTTATTTTAACATCTCAGGGGTACTTCAAGTAAATATAGGTGAAAGAGGATCAGATGATTTGTGAATTTGTGACAAAAGCCTTCCAAGACATAGAAATACATGGTTAAATAACCTAGTCATAATTAAAATTAAAATCACTGTGTGTATCAGTAGTTGGTGCAATTTTGAAACACTTCTTAAAACTGAAATGATTTTTGTAAATCAGAGGTCAGGTGCTGTGTCGCCACCTGACTACTGACTGATCTTTGTGTGAATATCCACAAAATTTAAAGACTTTCTGCATGTATATAAACAGTCGGCTATTTTAGAAAGCAAAAAGATGACAAAGAGTAATTAGGGAGAATCAATCAATTATGAATAATTTATTGCTATTGTGTAAAATGTATTTTTGGAAGTTGATCACGTAATCTAGATTACATGTAATCAGTTACTACCCAGCTATAATGCATTCATTGTGTACATTTTTTTACATTGTACTTACATTTAAAAATACTTTTCCGTAAGTGCATCTGTAATTAATTTCTGTAGTTACATTTTTAATTACTTATTTATTTATTTTAGGGCTGGCAAAAGATGAATCGCAATTAATCGCATACAAAATAAAAGTTTGAGTTTGCCTAATATATGTGTGTGTCCTGTGTGTAATTATTATGCATATATAAATACAAGCACATTCATGTATATATTTAAGAAATATTTACAAGTATATGTATTTATTGTGATTTGTATAGAATTTATATTTTATATAAATAAAAATATTTTGTACATAACATATTTCTCTTAAATATATACATTAATTTGTCTGTATTTACATATACATAATAATTACACACAATACACACACATATATTAGGCAAACTCAAACTTTTATTTGGTATGCGATTAATCGCGATTAATCGTTTGCCAGCTCTAATTTATTTGAATAGTTGTTTAAGACACTTAAAATAATTTGGGACCATAAAATGATAATAGCTATAATTATTGATATTATTTTTTTTTTTTAAAACACATAAATCATTGCCCTAAAACAATGCAATAAACTATCATTAAATTACAGGAATATTATTTAAACACGTTAGCTGTATATACTGTATATAAACATTTTTGTGAGTAGTTTGTTTTAGGACCCTGAATGAATAGCTTTAGGACCCTGCAGAGCCCCACTATAAAACACGTGGAGATTCAAGCCGCACTCTTCCAAAGAATCAACACTTCACCAAAGAACGAGACCAAACCGCATCTGTCCGTAGCTGTCCGTGTGCTCTTTGTTTTTGTTTACACTCTGCATGTGTGACACGGGACAGTGTGAACACAGTAGAGACCCTAAGATTTAAGCAGTCCTGGCTTTGTAAAGTTTTCCTGACAGCTCTGTCGCGGCTCTGTAGACCACCCTGCCCTATCTCCCCTGTGGATTTATTCGTATTGCAGGAAGTCCCTCACATCCTCTCTGCTTGCGCTGTGTGTGTGTTTGTGTTTCTGTGTCACTATATTATGAAGATCTCATCATAAGGAGCCGGGCATCATGAGGATCTACCGGCGCATGGAGAACTGGTGCCTCATGAGCGGACTCCGCGCTTTTGTGCTGCTGATAGTGGGACTGACAGCTGACATCGCCACTCATCAATCACCCGACGGTAAGTGACACGTCATATTAGTGCTTACCTTAAAGTACACTAAAACTAATATAGAAATGCATTTACTGTAAAGTTCATTGTTATTAAATGCGCTCACCCACCCCTATAAAGAGTGCATATATCTCATAAAGCCTTTAGGGATGTACCTTTGAGGGTATTACCCTAGTGAGAAGCTCCTAAAAGTTACTATTTTCAATAATTTAGCTAAAAAAGTTAAAATTAAGATTAAAGTCACGTGAAATATGTGGAAATGAACACAAATTTAAAGTAGTATACAGTTAAACTAACAACAGTAGTGGCGAGTTATAGGTCACTTTTGGCAGCTGCTTGAATGAATTTCTTGATTTAAGTCGGTTTGTGAACAGAACACATGAGTAAAACAAGAGGAGAGTTGTTGAATGAGATAAATAGGAAACCTTCTGTGCATGAGGATGAACAACAATAGCAGGAAAGAGCAGAGATGCACATTTACATGTGGCTTTAGGAGATACGTTCAGCAGTGACAATTTAAACACAATGTGACGTCTGGATGTCCTGTCTGTGTATATAAATAAGATTAAGGGCATCTAGAAAAGGCTTGTGTTGGATACACCAAGATGTACACAAGGATAAGGGTATTGCCTAGTGACAAGCTGAACCTGCAATGAAATATTAATGACATAATATTTAAAAAGCATTAAGCAATGCTTTTAATGTCATATTTAATAATGCAATATATTTTTTTAAAACAGCCACTAGGTGAAAATATCTGGTTCCTATTGCATCATTTCTTATTTCTTTCCTTGTATTCCTATTTAAATGCACTTGACAATTATTCACGTTACAGTCAAATATATTACAAGTGAAATTCGGCTGTGTGGAAACTGATATGCATTTATTAATCAACAACGTGCTTGTCAGTGTGACACAGTTTTATTAGGTCAGTGGGATTAGGTTTTAAATAGGCTTTATTTTTGGCATGTACATGTGGTGCATTTCTGATTGACATAAACTGTGTGTATTAATCATTAGGTTAGTCAGGGTCAGGTCTTCTCTTTCACCTGCAAATTTCACCGTTTAATTCATCAGATTGTATTGTTCCTACACATCCGTTCCACACGTCTCAGACGGTCTCCTCCTCAGCTCTCTCTTTCACAAGAGAGCACACATGCTCTTCTAAGCTGGTGTTCGGAAAGATTGTAATTAGAGCAAAGGCAGGATGATAATACATCTTTGAGCTGTGATTGCAGGGGACTCTTGAAACTCAGTTTGATCACAGCAGATGAAACAGAATGCAAACAAAAAGAACCTGTGAACAGTATGCAATTTGTGTGCATGAAAGCCGTTTAGCCACTGAGGGGCGCTGTCTTGGACACGTTTTGAGGGCAGTACTTGCTTATTTCCAGACACCTTTAAGTATGCGTGTGTGTATGTGTCTCATATTTCCTCTTGTTAGCACCTCATTCCCACTGCTGACAAGTTCCTGAAGTTAGCAGGGCTGACATGGTTTCACAGTATCACACATGACAGCGAAAAGTACCTAGAGCCATTAAAATGCAATTTGAGTCTATCCATCCATGGCTAATTTGTTTCTTGTGCTCTGAGACTGTTTATGTGTGTGTGTTTATAATATGTTCATCCATGGCTGAAATCCTTATAATCTGGTGGAGTGGGTGGAACTGCTGATCCAGTGTTCTGAAATTCTAATCGTAATCCCAACTGTTTGAATTCTGTATCCGATTTGATGGCTACTAATCATTTAAAGTTGTTTTGCATGGGCAGAATTCAGTAAATCTGTTGCAAAAGGCATTTTAGTGCAAAAACCTCTTAAATAAGATGTTTACATATATTTTTTTTATTGATTATGGAAGCACTTAAGATGGCATACTCAGGCATGCGGTGGCATGCAAAAGTTTGGGAACCCCTTGCAGAATCTATGAAAATGTAAATAATTTTAACAAAATAAGAGAGAGCTTACAAAACACGTTATTTTTTTAGTACTGTCCTGAGTAAACTGAGCACCGTTCTTCAGAAAAATCCTCCATGTCCTGCAGATTCTTTGGTTTTCCTGCATCTTTTGCATATTTGAGCCCTTTCCAGAAGTGACTGTATGATTTTGGGATCCATCTTTTCACACTGAGGACAACTGAGGAATTCAAACACAACTTTTAAACAAGGTTAAAACATTCGCTGATGCTTCAGAAGGAAACACAATGCATTAAGAGCCGGGGGGTGAAAACGTTTTGAATTTAAATGTCAAGGAAAATTGTACTTAATTTGTCCTCCGGGAAACATGCAAGTATCTTCTGTTGCTTCCGAAGGGCAGTACTAAATGAGGAAAAAAAATATATTTCAACAAAATAAGAAAAATTTGGACATCTTTTGGACATTTGAATGCAGCCACTGTCTTTATGAATGATTTATTGAAAGTGATAGGTGTGCTTGAGTTAAAACAGCAATTTTACTTTATTATTGTGGATGTTACATGTGTCAGTGTATCACTGATACACACTCTAGTAGTCAAGCACATTTTTGGCATTTTAAAGAGTCTATTCAGGTGTTTGGATTACAATGATGCTTCATTGCTATACCATTTCAGTACACCAGATCTGCAACATCCCCCACAACCCAGTGCTCAGATCCGCAAAAATGCATTCAGTGTTTTTGAGGCACGTTTGTGCTGTTTTGCATAAATGTGCATGATTTTCATAATCCCTTCTGTGAATCATATGCTAAAACAAGACGGCATGTGGAAGTAAAAGGCGCTGTCAGTGGGTGCAATTCATTCTCAAGTCACAGTTGCACTAGGCATGCAAAATTTCTACAGACACCACAATGATCGTAATGCAATGTCTCACTTGACATTTTTTAAAAAAATAATACATATGATTAGAGGTCGACTGATATTGGATTTTACCGATATCGATAACTAGATTGGACCACACTAGCCGATACCGATTAATCGACCAGTAGTTTTTAAAATGAATACTAAATAGTGCTCTACTATTTAAAAAAAGTAGCCTACTGAACCATACTTTGTAAATGAATAAAAATATTAATATTAATTATATATTGATCATTACAGTTAGTTTATTGTTCATTAATGTTAACAAAAGCAACTAATTTTTTTTTTTATATATCAGTAAATGCTGAAATTAACACACTCTAACAAGGAACAATACTTCTATTCTACAGCTTTTAGCAATCATAATGTTACAAATGGACTCATATTTAAAGTTCTACCATTACATCAACATGCAAGCTAAAGATGGCCATCTTTAAATATCTACACAAAGGCCACAGTATTGAAATTGCACACATATGGATATTGTGTACTTTCACAATTTAACTGCTTCTATTTTAGAACATTTGTGGTTATCTAATCAAAATATAAAAATATGTTAGTCACACAATGGGCTAAAGTGCAGCGCCGCATCTAGAAGAACTGGCAGCTATCCGGTATCAAACACACTCGACGCGTCGCGTTCAATTCAAGCGGCGGTCTGCAAGACTTTATTTGATCACCAAACGGGCAAAAGTATACTGTTGTCCTTTCTCCACTAATGCAGCATCTAGTCAACAAATTCATGGCTTAGTAATGACATGAAAACATGCAATACACTGCAGCGCGCAGTGTCACGTGTCTAAACAAAAGGCACATGCTGTCAGTGATTTCCACCACTAGAGGCCGCTCTCCTGCTGTATAATAAAGACTATAGGGACTTTGCTGTATAATGACGACCTTCTCAGTCGCTCCAGCAACGGACCCAACCCGGAAAAAACTATTGGCATAGATTTTTGCTGATAACCGATAGTTCCGCCAATCAACTATTGGTGCCGATTAATTGGCAAAACCAATACATCGGTTGACCTTTACATATAATGCATTGGAAATGTAAAAATATGCTGCAATCCTGAAGAGTTTAAAGGGATAGATCACCCAAAAATGAGAATTCTGTTAGTAATTACTCACCCTCATGTCGTTCAAAACCGGTAAGACATCTGTTTATCACACAAATTAAGATATTTTAGGCAAAATCCGAGAGCTTTCTGACCCTGCATAGACAGCAATGCAACTACCACATTCAAGGCCCAGAAAGGTGTGGTACTGTCATGAACGCATGTTGAAGACACAGAAGAGAGAAAATTGTTGAATAAAGTCGTTATTTTTGTTTCTTTGCTCACAAAAAGCTAGCTTTCTGGGCCTTAAACGTGTCAAGCTATGTTTCCATCACCCTGTATTTATGGGCATTTTGATGAAGTATCGCATCAAAAACGAGTGATGGAAACACCAAAATTCCAAAAAAAATCCCTTAATTTGCAAAAAACTTTTTACGCTCACTTGAGGTGGTTTTTGAATTGTGCGAAAAACGGTTAATGTGAATAATGGGAGATGGAAATGCATTTTGCAAATTAATTCGTCCACATGCACCAAAAAAGTCATGTGACTGCGTTATGGGACCGGATAACTTGACTAACTAGCTTGACTAACTTGACTGATCTCATTACTCAGCATGTGAAATGTTGTTATGGTCATTCTAAGATGCCTGAGCAAAGTCTGCCGTCAAAGTACTGTATTAAAAAACTGTATTACAAGACTGCGTTCTCAAACAGCTGGCATCCGCCTCCGAAAGCAATGACCGCATGTATTGTTTCGTCTGCTCTCTCTGAATCGCAAGTAATTTATTATATGAAAATGATTATATTCAATGGCTTCTCCTACTTTTCTTAGTGATATTTAGTGCCAGTTTATCAGGAAGTGACGATTTTGTTCTCTTTGACTCGTTGGATGGAAACAGTGCTTATTCGCAAATGTTTTAAGCCATATTCCAGTATTGCGCATGAAATAAATTCGCAACTTTGATTGGGAAAACTTGGCTTCAGTTGCGTTGCTGTCTATGCAGGGTCAGAAAGCTATCAAATTTCATCAAAAATATCTCAATTTGGGTTCTGAAGATGAACAGATGTCTTACAGGTTAGGAGTGACAGGATGGTGAGTAATTAATGATGGAATTTTCATTTTGGGGGGAACCTAACCTTTAAAGCTTTATTTCCATTCAGGTAAGAAGTCACTGCGTGACGTATCAGTCTTCTTTTGGTTACACATCTTCACATTTGTATGAATGAAAGTCAGAGGAATGAAAAGTGTAGTGTGACCAGTGTTGGGCAAGTTACTCTGAAAAATTAATTAAATTACTAATTACTGATTACTCCTTTTAAAAGTAATCAAATTACTGTTCTGATTACTTTATTTCAAAAGTAATTAGTTACATTACTAGTTACATTACTTTTTTTCTGTACATTTACATGAAATATTAAGTTTGTGTGTTGCCTGCATAAACATCCCAGCATAAACGCTCCTGATAAAACATTTGTTATTAAAGCATCAACATTCGCTGTTATTTTTACTAAAAGTAATAGGCTGCTGCGTGTGGCTGCAGAATGCACAGCCTTTCGAACGGTGAGTGGATT
>JAHKKF010535091.1:9933-32293 GCA_019740295.1 Labeo calbasu | reverse complement strand
CCACTGCATGGATTTTTATCATTATAGGGTAGATTTGTACATACACTGCCAACACACATTAATATTAAAACAACATGAAAAAGTGAACTTAGCATCCGATGACCCTGTTAAGATAATCTTAAGAATATCTAAGTGTACTTAAATGTGCCATTAAAAGTATTTAGTTACTACATGTAGTGCACTTGAACCCACTAGTGAATGAAAGATCAGTTCAAGTGTATTACTACTACTGTACAAGTGGTAACTAAATACATTTTTGCAAATTATTAATGTCACAAATTAGCTTTTTTGTTAGTAAACATGAAATAGAATGCCAAATGTTTCTTCTTAAATTTATCCCATGGTGTTTCCTTTTAAAAATAAATAAATAAATAAATAAATAAAGTTTAACATTCTAGAGTTTTTTATTTATATCCTTGTTTAAATGACATTTAGAAATGCAACTTTTTCGATCCCACTGTAAGTTTATTGGGTTGGGTGTTGCTGTTTACCTCACAATATAATACACATAATTCATATGTCATAATTTTTGATACATCATAACATAATATCATAATTGGATCATGACTGGTACTGTTTGAATTTGTCCATTTAAAGGCAGGTATTTTACATATGTGACCCTGGACCACAAAACCAGTCATAAGGGTGAATTTTTTTAAATTGACATTTATGCTCAAAGTTAAATAAATAAGCTTTCCATTGATGTATGTTTTGTTAGGACAATATTTGGCAAAGATACAACTATTTGAATATGCAGAATCTCAGGGTAAAAAAAAAAAAAAAATCAAAATACTGAGAAAATCACCTTTAAAGTTGTCCAAATGAAGTTCTTAACTATGCATATTACTAATCAGAAATTAAGTTTTGATATATTTATGGTAGGAAATTTACAAAATATCTTCACGGAACATGATCTTTACTTAAAAATCGGATCCTAATGATTTTTGGCATAAAAGGAAAATTGATAATTTTGACCCATACAATGTATTGCTGGCTATTGCTACAAATATATAACCGTGATACTTAAGACTGGTTTTGCAGTCCAGGGTCACAGTTATTTCATTTCATTAATCTTCCATTCATTTTAACAGGTTGCATCTTAATTCCTTGAGCCATAAAACAAATGAATACACATATTAATACATTTTTAAAAAATCAGTTATCAATTCTTAAGTTTCAGTGTCATATAGTGAGAAATACAATTGTGATTCATTGCTTAATCATTTGTATTGGCAGATCTGTAATTTATGGATTGTTTGTCATCTTCATGCCTCTGGCCGCACATACTGTAAACCGCCTCCGCTCGGACACCAAATCCGGTCTAAATGTCTATCTCCGTTCAGCTGTTTTTGTCTTTCATGTTCAGTGGCACAGCTACAGGCTGCAACTCTCTCTCTCTGTTTCTATCTCAAAACGCCCCCTTTCCGAATGTTATCATGACACCCGAGTTTAGGAAGTTGCCCATGTTTGGACCAGGATGGAAGCGATGTCACTTGTGGTTTCCTCTCAGAGGAGACAGTCACATTTGAGAGACAAAAAAAAAAAAAAAAAAAGAGTGAGACAGGTTTTACCTCTTCAGTGGGCATAAATTATACTGCTGTTTAACAGAAAGAGAAAGATGGGAGGGGAGAAAGCAAATCAAATTAAACGAGAAGCACAGATCCTGTCCAGCATTCCTAGACTCCATCTCCAGGTTTTCAGTGTGGCTGTGTTTCAGTAGATCAGTCGGAGCGTGTGTGGAGCGTGTATGTGTGTGTCTCCTGCGCTGTGCTGCAGTAGAGAGCCCTTCGCTCAGCCAACTGCTACTTCTCTGTGGAGGGCATTGCATCCTCCCTGCCTTTTTTTTGTTTTTCTTTCCTCACGTTTTTTTAAATCATGCTTGGAGTGCCTGAATGAAAGCGGACGGATCGAGGGGGGAAAGGACGAGACTATGTGTGTGACAGAAGAGCAAAGCGTGCTGCAGTGAGTCAAACAGAAAAGAGTGAGAGCTCTCCACACCCATGACCGTGTGCCTGTCTGTGATCGAGTTAAACGCAGCCAAACGGACTCGTTCGTCACCTGACAGGTAGGCAGACGTGGGTCCCTTCATCTAATCTCACGTTCAGACAGCAGGAACTCCGAAACGCTCACGCTCGCTCAGAAGAGATCCTTGTTCTGAACAGGTTCAGGACTTGTGGGGTTGGTGGGCAGCTTGTTTGGGACAGTAGAGGTTCAGAAACTGGACTTGTGATGTGAATGACATTTATTTCAACAGAAAGTACTGCTGTTTCTGTTCCCACAGGTTCCTCTCATACCCCATTTGGTCTGACTGTAGCATACCTGCACTTTCTGCCAGTCTTGAATAGGAAATTCTGCTGCTTTCAGTATTTTGGGGCATTCTGGGAGTGGGTTCGGTGACTTTATATAAGCACTTTTTGCTTGCGAAAGAGGGACGCCCTCCACAGTGTCATGAAACAGACTCTGAGCCGTGGGTGACAAGTTTATTCGTCTATACTTGGCTGTTAGACTCCGTCCATGAGTGTGTGTGTGTGTGGGTGAATGGACACTGGGAAGCTCATCACTGAGTTTGTGTGTATGAGTGTGTATGAAATATGGGAGGTATTTCATAAGCCAGTCTGTTTCTCTAATTACTGATACATATCAAGTGGATCTATTTTAACAGCCAGTGATGAACCCCACTCAAAAGGGACTTTTATTGTATGTGTGTGTCTGTTTGTGTGTGTGTGTGTGTGTGTGTGCGTGCTCCTGGCTATTGCCTTCAGTGGATTTACTGCACTTTCTGTCAGTGCCCTACCATATATATCAGCAGAGAGACAGAGAGAGAATGAAAGAGGAAGCACTGCAGGTCTAAACACTTGCTCCTGCAGTGCATTCCCCCTCCTCTCCTCTCTCTTTAGGTGTCACGCACACTCACGCACTCACCCACCCACACACACACCCCCATATATATAGATATAGATATATATATATATATATATACACACATATAGTCTCTGTAGTCCTGTCACTCAAATAGATATGAGGACTAGGGAATTCAGACTTGTCTCAGTGAGAGTTGTCGTAAATTTGATTAAGTGGCAAAGACTGATCAATGTCTTCATCACTGGATTGCTGTGAACTGCAGTGTGTGTTTATGTGTGTGTTTATAGTAATTATAGATTATTATTTTGTTCACTTAAAAAAGGCTATGATCAGTATAAAAATTACTTTGTTTTTGTTGTGATTTCCAGTAAAAAAGTTGTTAATTTTCTTGTAAAAAAGTTTTAATTAAGTTAATTAACTTTATTTACAATGTATTATATTGAATATTATATTATTATATTATATTAAAACTGAATTATTTATCTTATTCTTTTTTGGCATTTTTTTTTCTTGTTTTCTGCATAAATTGAACAAAATTTAGGGAGCTTTATGTTTAAAAAAGAAAAAAATGATTCCCCAATGGGGTAAGAAAAACAGATAAAATAATACTATTAATAATACTAATAATATTATTCTAATGTTCTCTGAAAGCTATCTATCTTTTCTGACTATCATTTCTTCCACATTTTTTTTTATTTTGTTTAGACAGTTTCATGTGTTTTTTTTAAAGATGTTTTGTTATTTTTACTGGAAAACATGGCAAAAATAATCAGGAAAATGTTTTTTGCACATTTGTCCACATATGCATTGACTTAGTGTTTACTCCCAGTCTCCTTAAAGGGTTACTCCACCCCAAAATGAAAATTTTGTCATTAATCACCTACCCCCATGTCGTTCCAAACCCGTAAAAGCTTCATTCGTCTTTGGAACACAATTTCAGATATTTTGGATGAAAACCAGGAGGCTTGTGACTGTCCCATTAACTGCCGAGGAAATACCCAGAAAAGTATGAAAGGACCACACGGATACGTCTTCTATGTTCTTTACGCTTTGATTTGAATGAAAACAGCGTATCCGTGTAGTGCAGCTGACAGAGAACAGTGTATGCAGTTTGCGTCCAATGCATATTCTCCGAAATTCATACAATTCAGATTGATGACTGTTTGCAGATGGACTGTTTTGACGATGCCTTTCATACTTTTCTGGGTCTTGACAGTGGTATTTCCTTGGCAGTCAATGGGACAGTCACAAGCCTCCTGGTTTTCATCCCAAATATCATAAATTGTGTTCCGATGTTGAACCCTTTAAGCAAATCACTATTAACTCTTTTCCCCGCCATCATTTTTGAAAATCTTGCCAGTCACTGCCAGCATTTTTGATCATTTCTACTAAAATTTCATAACCCCTAGAACAATGGTCCTCAAAGTTTTTATACCAAGTACCATCTCAGAAAATATTTGGCTCTCCAAGTACCACCATAATGACCACCATTAAAATACAGTAGCAAAATAGGCCTAACTATTCAGCTACAGCTCTGCACAGTACAGTAAGAACACCTAATAAGAATATTTGCTGTTGTCAGCCACTTTAACATTGCAAATACAGTTTGAACATTAACACTGCACAGTGCTTACAAACAGGTATTGTGTTGTGTTGTACCTAAAACTTAAATAAAAACTATACTGTACTTAAATGTAAAAAACATAAATAAATAAAAAAAAATAAACCTTTACTCAAATAAAGATTAAATAAAATAAAATGTATTGTGTTTTAACATTGATTTATATTTAATTTAGTGATTCCTCTGCGTCCCACTAGAGGGAGCCTGAGCACACTTTGAGAACCACTGCCCTAGAATATTTTGCTGCATGAGTTTTATTCTAATTTAAACTTTTATTTTTTATCACTACTTAATTGTGGATAAGTTTCATAAAAACACTTTGAGCAAAAAGCTTTTTTTTCTATCAAAAAAAACAAAAAAACAAAAACAAAGATGCAGTAGATCACTTCCACAAGCAACCCCAAATCTTGCACAGTCCTTTCTGGATTAACATTTTACTTGGTAATATTAGGCAGTTTTCATTTATACGCTGTTTATTGTTCATGATTGCTTTATTTTTCACATGCATCTGCTTGCATATGAGATTGCTTGTTTCTATGTCTTCCTCATCTGTGTTTTTAATCGGGAGATTTTGGAGCATGTAACAGTGAAAATGTGGAAACCTGGAAAATTCTGTTTGGCTGGGAAAGAGTTAATGGATAAATGTGTCTCACTAAGTGACGTGTCACACCTAATCACAACAACGCATGGAGAAATCAGACTTTATAGGACTAATTAAAAAGTGGCTGATTTGTGAGCTCATGGGATTGTAGGCTGTCACTTTTTGATGTCACTTTGTTCATTTTTATATAAAAAAATTAAATAATGTATGAAAACAAAGCGGTGATGCATCAGGTTACAGTCAGATTGATCACTGTAATAATGTGTGGAGATCTGAGGTGAAGAATGTGTAAACACATCTCAAATATCTGACATATGACATGCAGTTGAGTCACAGCATGAAGACTATCAGCAGTAGACATGAGCCTGCATTGACTAGATGGTGATGGGTAACCGAAGTCTGTGAAGATGAGGTGCCTTTGTCAAATCGCATCATCATGTCTTAGTGTTTAGTGCGTGAAATATCATTTTCCCTGGTCCTGTGGCCATTTAGCCCTATTTTATTAGATATTTAATTGTCTTTATGTCAAGTTCTGTCATTAAATTTTAGATCAGGGGTTCTCACCTCTGGCCCACGAGATCCATTTTCCTGCAAAGTTTAGCCAAAGCCACTAGAAGGCAAACCTGCAACCATTAGCCGAAAAAGCTTAACAGCTAATGCTAACGCATTCGGTTTGGCAGTGCGTGGGAAAGGAGAACAGAGGCCATTTTTTTTGAATGGATGTCAATGGAAGAGAGGTTTCACTACGCTGAATAAACAGGTTTTTAGAGGAAACGGCTTATCATTTAATGAATCAACAGCTTATCTGCTAATCTTCAACATGTTTTACACTAAACAATACTTTTGGATTGAACTATATTTAGAGTTTACCATGAAAAATGCTGTTTTATAATAGTCACTGGTGGAATTCAGCTTACGAGACTTCCGATTCATTTCTATGGTATCTGTAAACGGCAATTGACTGTTGTACAACTGTGACTGAAATTCAGTGACGTCAAGGCTTTAATGTGATTGGTTATCAAGGTACACGTGATCCAAGTTAGCCGTTACGGTTTCTCCAGTAGTAAGTAATACAGACCCTCTCATCTCTCTATAGTAAGACAATCTCTGGTTTAGCTCCAACCTTGATCAAACTCACCTGCCTGCAACTTTCTAATGATCCTAAAGACCTTGATTAACTTGTTCAGGTGTGTTTGACTAGGGTTGGAGGTGAAATCTGCAGGAAAATGTATCTTGCGGGCCAGAGTTGAGAACCCCTGCTCTAGATGGCACAGCCTGATGGGTCCTTAATGCAAACTGATGATATTCACAGTGTTCAACTACTTGCCACAAGCTGATTGGTTAACGTTGCATACTGTACGCAGCCAATGAGCTTGCTGCTTTAAATTTTAATGGCTGGTTAGCATTCGTTAGAGCAGTTCCCAGCATGCTTTCAGAGTTCCTCTGAAACCCTCCACCTCCCCAGCTCCACCTGTGTATTTCTGCTACAGGTTATTTTATATGCTATTTGTGCAGCAGCAGTATGTCTTAAATACTCACAGCACCGTACTGGCATATGTAAGCAGTATTTGCAGCAGCAGCAATTATCAACAGCATTAACCAACAGCAGCAGCAGCAATTCAGCAGTGTAGCAGATATATTCTGTCAAGACTAAATACATTAACACTGTCATAGCTCACCATGCTGAAATCTTCCGAGAGTTGTCATGTTAGAAATGTAGGTACTGCTTTCTTGTTTGTGTGTAGTCTATCAAACATGTATAAATCCCAGTGATGTTTTGATTTGGACCACAATGTGACATGATGGCGTTAAAGGAACCGTTCACACCCAAAATAAAAATTTAGTTTTATTTATTTATTTACCCATACTCAAGGGAAATCATTCTAATATTCTGATTTGCTGCTCAAAAACATTTATTACTATTAATAATGTTAAAAACAGCTGAGTAAATTTTTTTCAGGTTTGTTTGATGAATAGAAAGTTCAGAAGAACAGCATTTATCTGAAATCTTTATCTTTAAGGACATTATAAATGGCCTTATCACTTTTGATTAATTTAAAGCATCTTTGCTAAATAAAAGTATTAATTTCTATACTTTCTCATGTGACACTGAAGATGTCTGATATCTGAAATAATATTTCACAGTATTACAGTTTTTCTGTGTTTTTAATCAAATATAGGCAACCTTGATGAGCATAAGAAACTTATTTAAAAAAAAAAAAACATTAAAAAACTTACCGATCGCAAATTTTTGAACGGCATTTTTAGTAGAAGTACAAAGGTTTTCTACTTTTAGAAGTAGAAAAAACACATTAAATTGATCAGAAGTGTCAGTGAAGACTTTTATATTTGTAAATAATTTCAAATAAATGCTATTCTTATGAACTTTCTATTCATTAAATAGTCCTGAAAATATTAAGCAACATAAGTGTTTTCAACATGTAATGTTGAAATGTTTCTTTAACAGCAAATCAGCATATTATAATGATTTCTGAAGGATCATGTGACACTGAAGGCTGAGTAATGATGCTGAAAATGTAGCTTTGATCACAGAAATAAATTACATTTTAAAATATGTTCAAATAGAAAACAGTTATTTTAAATAGTAAAAATATTTCACAATATTTCAGATTTTGCTGTATTTTGGATCAAATAAATGCAGGCTTGATGAGCAGAAGAGACTTCTTTAAAAATCATTAAAATCTTACTGTTCAAAAACTTTTGACTGGCATTATGTAGTGCGTCTTCAACATTTTTTCCTTTTACGCTCCACAGAAATAATAAACCCAACCAGATTTTGAGTGACATAATGATGAGTAAATGATGACAGAATTTTCATTTTTGGCTAAATTATCTTTTTAAAATCAAGGCTCTGAGACAACAGAAGCACAGCAGGACGCATTGATGGTTTAAAAGAAAAATACGCCCAAACTCGCCCAGGCTCCCGCAGACTTCTTCTGCAGAACTGGTGCGAGGAGGAAGAGACTTTGACCAAAAGCAGATGATGAGTCGAAGTTCTGACGCACACGAGAGCTGTGGGAACAAAATGTTGTCTGAAAAAGCTCTTTTTGAGCCTTCGTTTAAAAACGCTCTTAGAGTTGATGGAATCTGCCTCCTCAAGGACGTCACTCTACTGTAACTGTGCTGTGAGAAAGTGAGTTAAAGAGTGAATAGAGCGAGAAAAAGAAAGAAGAGAGGGCATGAAAGAGTGCGTGTGTGAGAGGGGGGACCGGTTAGGACAGGTCTATCTCACAAACCTTCAGCTGGTTAATCAGTACTGCTCCTCTCATAGATATGGAAAAACACATCTTGTTTTTTTTTTATCTTACTTTCTCGCTCTCTAGCGAGGATTACATTCCTGTTATTTGACAGTGCTACACAGGGCTGTGCTGCTCTTGTTGCCATGGAGACGTAGCTAGGCAGCGGAGTCTGCGATTCTCGCATGGTTCTGCATACGTGCCGAGCGGCGATGCTACTTCTTACGACTTACCGCATACTGGCGTGTGTGGGTGTGTGCATGAGCGGGGCAGAGGAGTGTGTTTCTCTAGCTGCATGTGTGTGTGTATCAGCATGTGCTGTATGTGCATCTGAGAGATGCTGCAAGCCAAGAGAGGGAGCAAAAGACAAACTCTATCTCTTCCATGCAGAGAGAAGAGGAGGTGACAGAGAGACAGAGCGAAAGAGTGGGTGGGAAAGTCACACATCCTTGCGCACATTGGAGAAGAGAGGGAGAGAGATGTGTGTGGGTGGGTGTGTGCGGAGACAGGAGCTTGTTTTTCTGTGTATAATCTCTCGGTCCTACGGGGCGACTAATGAAGCAGGAAAATCTCTCATTCACCCTCTAGCGTTAGCATTAGCATTAGCTTGACAACACCGTGACGTGACCTCGTATTCCTTTTCAGCTGGAAAGAAAAGATTCAATAGAATGGAAAATGGTAATGCTCACAGTTTGAACGAGCGGGATGTTTCTGATTATGTAATACCACAATGAATGCAGGTTATGTAAAGCAAGATGTAGTAGTAGTTAATATGTGATGTGCTCTGTCAAAATGAATCAGAAGGTGCAACGGGCCTTTTTTTGGAAAAATTTTTGGACATTTTTTTTTTAGCTTTCAGCTTTCAAACTTCAGAGATATTGCTAAAATGCTAAATATATTGTTATTTACACCGCTGTTCAAAAGTTTGGGATCAGTAAGATTTTTTTAAAAGAAGTTTCTTATGCTCATCAAGGCTGCATTTGCTTGATCAAAAATAAAGAAAAAATAATATTCTCAAATATTATTACAGTTTAAAATAATGTTTTTCTATTTTAATATATTTTAAAATATGATTTATTCCTGTGATGTAGTGCGATTTTCATGAGCCATTACTCCAGTCTTCAGCAGTGATGGGAATAACGGCGTTATAAATAAACGGCATGACTAACAATAAAATGGGCTTTATTATAATTCATTATAATATTATTATAATTTTATTTTTCAGTTCATCAGCGTACCTCTATTTGACGAACCGTGAACTCTAGTGTGAAGGCACACGAGCCGTCGTTTTTTCTCATACACGAAAAGAAAGATACAGAGCGAGAGAGTCTTATAACATGCAGAATTGACGTGCACCATGTAAACGATATTCTTTGTTGCATTTTCTTTTCAAAATAACGGAGTTCCTTTGGAATTCATCGTCTTTTAAGAACTGCCGGTTTCTCCGGTAGTAGGCGGAACTAATGCGCAAACGGCAATTTTATTGGCTGGAGCTCACCTATTATCGTCCCTGTTTTGTTTTCAGCAAATCAGTTGAAGCGAACGCAGACAACGTGATTAATATTCATGAACCCAGTAGCTCATTAACCCTTAGTGCGTTTTATATTGTTATTAGTACTATTCGTATTAGTATTAAAATTCGTAGTAGTTTTGTTATCTTATCAGTATTGTTTTTCGTTTTCCCTCCTTTTTTATACAAACACTAAATTACAAACAATATCTTTAGCACCATCACAAGTCTTAAGTTAAGTAAACATGACAAATATGCATTCATACATGGATATTAATTAGGCTACTGAAGTTCTAATGACTAAAGTTTAATGCTAAACTATAATGTCGTATTATATGGCTGGACTGACTGATGCTGTGTCAGATATGTTAAAAACTGTACCATTAAGCTGATTAAGCTATTTCAGATATTTAATATTAATCTGGAAAAAATTCATTTAAATTTCATTCATTTAACATATATAATATTGGGAGCATCCAAGTTATTTGACATATTTTTTTTTAAGTAAGACAATAGTTCCTTGGTAATTAGTTACTTTTACAATGGTGTAACTCAGTTACTAACTCAGTTACTATTTGTAAGAAGTGACTAGTAACTGTAACTAATTACTTTTTTAAAGTAACATGCCCAGCACTGGTCTTCAGTGTCCCAGATCCTTCAGAAATCATTCTAATATGCTGATTTATCAATGCTGAAAATAGTTGTGCTGCTTAATATTTTTATGGAACCTGTCATTTTTTTTTCAGGATTCTTTGATGAATAAGCAGCACAATTTTTTAAACATTGATAATAAATCAGCATAGTAGAATGATGCCTGAAGGATCATGTGACACCGAAGACTAATATCTGATATAATATTTCACAGTATTACTTTTTTCTGTATTTGATCAAATAAATGCAGCCTTGATGAGCATAGGACATTCTTTAACTTCTTTAAAAAAATCTTACTGATCTCATTTTTTTTGAATGGCAGTATATGTGCACTCATAAGTAAAAATATTATGCATTTAATACATTCAAAGGTCAGTTAGATTTTTTTTAAAGGAGAAAAGGTTCATTAAATTGATCAAAAGTGACTTTTACATTGTTATAGAATTTCAAATAAATACTATAAACATAAGTACATTCTTAAATACATTGATAATAATACAAAATGTTTCTTGAGTACCAAAACAGCATATTAGAATTATTTTTTTAAAGGATCATGTAACACTGAAGACTGGAATAATGGCTGCTGAACGTTCAGCTTTGCCATCACAGAAATAAGTTACATTATAAAACATACTAAAATAGAAAACAGTTGTTTTATATTGTAATAATATATTACAGTATTTAGTTATTCCTGATTAACTAAATGCAGCCTTGGTGAGCAAAAGAGACGTCTTTCAAAAACAGATAATGCAAATAACGCTGAAAAAAAAAAAAAAGGCAAACAGATAGTCTTTATGACAGCCACCATTTAAGTGATTATATCCTGACAACAAAAACATACAAAAGCCATTACAAAAAAACTTGTGCATAAAACTCAGTTTCTGTTTATGGGTCAAAATGATTTAAAATGATGGAGCAGATCACATATGTTTAAAAATGAGTAAACTGACAAGGAAACAACTTGATAAATGGTTCTGGGCTCTGCTGTTGTATTTTTCAGACACTCATTGCTGCCCACACTTAGGACCGCTGGGATACACTAGCTCTTATACGCCCCCTGCGCTCTCTTCAGCTTCTCACTGCACGCTGTGAATCCACCAGACAGCACCCAGAGAGTAAAAGATGATGGGGCACTGACGAGCATTCAGTGTAGTTCAGAGGAAGTTCTTTTGTTGAATGTAGCAAACATTTGGACTTGCCATAAGCAGGACTTCAGCATCATTATGGATTTGGGAGCGTAATTGCCCTACATTTTGTTTGTGAGTGCCAGAAGCACGGCTGTCTGAAAATCAGTGAACTTACCATGCTGTGATAAATATTCTGATGCATTTGGAGGGCTTTTTTGACTCTCAAATGAATCTGTGTAGGAGCTCTTATTAGTTTTCATGAGCTTTTCTCTCTCATGACACAATATTACACGCTGTTGTGATTGTAAGTTTACGTAGATGGAGCACATATGTGATCACTTTTAGCTTCAGGTAAACATCACTTTTCAGCCTTTTATTCCTTTTGTAGTCTAGCTTTAAAGTCATCCATGTACTAGTGTATTTTTCATATCAGTATAAACATTTCAAATGTACAGTATTGCTGTTTCAAGAAAGCAGGAAATATACTGATTTGACAGAGTACAGTTGAGGTCAAAAGTTTACATACACCTTGCAGAATCTCCAAAATGTTAGTTATGTTACCAAAGTAAGAGGGATCATACAAAATCCATGTTATTTAGTATTGACTTGAATACAACATTTCACATAAAAGACATTTACATGTAGTCCACAAGAGAAAATAATAGTTGAATTTTTAAAAATGACCCTGTTCAAAAGTTTACATACACTTGATTCTTAATACTGTGTTGTTACCCGAATGATCCACAGCCGTGGGTTTTTTTTGATTAGTGGTAGTTGTTCATGAGTCCCTTGTTTGTCCTGAACAGTTAAACTGCCCGCTGTTCTTCAGAAAAATCCTTCAGGTCCCACAAAGTCAAATTTTTTGTGTATTTGAACAATGACTATATGATTTTGAGATCCATTTTTTCACACTGAGAACAACTGAGGGACTCATATGCAACTATGACAGAAGGTTCAAATGCTCATTGATGCTCCAGAAGGAAAAAACATGCATTATGAGCTGGGGGTGAAAACTTTTGAACAGAATGAAGATGTGTACATTTTTCTTATTTCACCTAAATATCTTTTTTTTTTTCATTTAGTACTGCTCAAGTCAAATTTATTGTACCCTGATCTTTAAATTCACAAAACTTTCAAACAAGGCTTTTGAAGGCAGCATTCAAGGTTTATTTCGACAAACTTTGCTTTTCTAGTAGAAGTAATTACGATTAAATTCCACTTAGTTTTTTTTTTCTCAGTTCAATTCAGAATGGTTCCCTGAGGCATGTCAACATTTTTATTTTAGTTTTTTATTCCTAAATTCTTTTATGAAAATATCTCTCCTTCTTTACTGTACCATCCCAACTTTTTGTTTTAATAGGAAATACATCAACAAATGAAGGAAATCTGTGCTTGTCAATCGATTTCATGCCGTCTTTAAGGATTTGGAGGCAAGTAGACGTTTAATGAGCTCTGAGCTTAACGGGTTGATAATATACCAATTATCTGTCCGTTAGCCCACTGGCTTAGAATGCTACACTCGGATTGTTGTAATTACAGTACACTAAAGACCCTCTTATTGTGATCTGGAGTTCATTAATAACACATAGTGTTTGGACATACTGATGGCTATAATATATTTACTGTGACGGTGCAGGTACTAACATATGTTCTAGTAAGAGACAACGCATGATTGTTGGTTGAAAATCCATTTACAGTACACACAAATTTCCCAGTGTCCCAAAGGACTCCAAATGTTTTTTAACACAAATGTTGACTGATTACATAAGGCTATTGAGACATAAGTAGAGCAAAATACCATATCCATGCAAGTACTGTAAAAGCAATCGATGTGGCTGTAATAGCCTTGGCCTTATAGTGGTAATCTGACCCTAGTCTCTTTGGACAATGAGCTACATTTTAGACCACAGTAATATACACTTCCTCTGGTATACTGAAGTGTTCAGACATGAGCGATCCCTGTTTGACACCTCAAGAGTAAGGAAGAAGTAAGTGCCATCTCCCTCTCATAGTTTTTTCTGGAAATGTTCTTTGTCACACTCAGAGTCCAGCTGCTGTTATAAGAAATACAATTTCTCGTCTGTCAGTGTAAACTCAGGTAGCAAGAAAAGAGTTATTTGACATGCTTCAGAGCAAGAAAGAAAATTGTCCCACACAGTTTTGCGGACAAGCATATCCTTCAGCCAATAAAGGCTGCACGAGCCCAACTAAAACAAGGTATAGTCCCTTTTTTTGATAATTCAAATTGACAAATTGTTTTTCATTTAAATATTGACTTTTCCTTGCATGGGGTGATAGTTTGGTGTTTCTCTGTCAATACCACGCTCAAGATTGATTTGCTTTTTATTCTAGCATGTCATTTGTCTCAGGGCACCTAAAATTTGATTCCGCTCTGATTTGGTTTTTGGACACACACCTCAACAGCTACAATAGATCCACTCTCACATTGTCTCATTTATTAAATGTGCATATGAATGAATTTGTGTGCAAGACCTTTGTGCACTTTACTTGTTTAAAGTTATACTTTGTTTGCACTATCACTTTGCACTTTAAAGGTATTTAAATGCAGTCAGAAATACTTCTAATCAGCAAGGATGAATTAAATTGACCAAAGTGACATTAGTGTTAATTTTGTTGACATCATTTTTTTTCAACATTTTTTTCAGCAACGGAAATGAGATTATAACGAAATAAAACTTTTGAATGGCAAAAACTATGATGAAAATCTACTAACATTTTCGTCAGCAGATAAAAATGTTAGCGAAGGATGATTTAGGAAGAGATCCAGTCAGAACCAGAGGTAGAGAGGATTGAGCTGTACTGATCTATCTGGCGGGGCACGTCTCATAAAACAAAAAATGTCAATGTCTGGGAGTAAGAGAAGAGTGGACATTATGGCTAAATTTGAGTTGGCGTTGCAAAAGAGAGCCCAATTTGGTCCGGTTTTCTGAGTGCACGCACCTGAATCACGCATGCAGAAGAGCATGAATTCAGTTCTCTTTCATGTCTTATTGCACATGAACGGAGAAATACACACAAAATGATGTCAAATTGTCTGTTTTGATGAGTATTACACCCTATAACACCTATAACACACATCTTAAGTAAACGTAAACAGTTGGGAGAATATTGGATGTGTATCAGTATATTGTATCTGTACGTTTGGTTTTAAAGGGAAAGCGGTCTAATTTAGTTACTGTTGTCTATGTCATTGAAATGAATCAAATAACAAAATAAAGAGAGAAATCACTCACTGCTCTTGACTGAATCACTGAGATTAAAATCTCTTTTACAGGAGTGTGCTATATAATTTTATTTTGTAAGCAAGTTGTTTTAAAGAATTCATATTATATAAGCACTGGTATTTCATTTGTAAAGAAGACCATGTTCTTGTTTCTTAATTAGTGGTTTTATTTTATTTTAAGATATAAGACATGTTGTGTGTCACAGCAGTTAAATCTGTCTATATTGCATGTTCAACCCTTAATATCATTTATACTAACAGGTTAATAGATGTTTTATCCATGAACATATAGTGTGTTTGGAAATTTTAGAGAAGTGCTTAATAAATGCATTACAGTGTTACTAAATCCATTGATTTTAGTCAACTAAATATATTTAGTCAAGTAAAAAGACTAAAACAATTCAGGTGACTAAAACTAAATAGCATTTCTAAAATTAAATCAAAATTTGCTTTCAAAATTAACACTGAGACTTGTATAATGTTACAAAAGATTTTGAATAAATACTGTTCTTTTGAACTAGCTATTTATCAAAGAATCTGATTTCCACAGACATATTAAGCAGTGCAACTAATTTCAACATGGATAATAATAAGAAATCTTTCTTGAGCACCAATCCACCATATCAGAATGACTGGAGTAATGACTGCAAATGAAAATGACTGAAAATTCAGCTTTGCCATCTCAAGAATAAATTGCTTTTTAAAATAAATTAAAATAGAAAACTGTTATTTTAAAATTGTAATAATATTTGCAGCCTTGATGCATTACAGACTTCTTTTCTTACCAACCCCTAAAATTTAAAACCAACCATCTAAAACTGCAGAAAAACATAATAGACTTTAATAAACATGGCATGTATACTACTAGTCAAAAGTTTTTGAACAGTAAGATTTTTATTGTTTTTTTAAAAAAGTCTCTTCTGCTCACAAAGCCTGCATTTATTTGATCTAAAGTACAGCAAAAACAGTAAAAGTATATTATATATTACTATTTAAAATAACTATTTTCTATTTAAATATATTTTAAAATGTACTTTATTCATGTGATCTCAAAGCTGAATATTTAGTATCATTACTCCAGTCACATGATCCTTCAGAAATCATTCTAAACATTCTGATTTGCTGCTCAAAAAACATTTTGCTATTATTATGTTTTTTATGAAAAATGTACTCAACTGTTTTAAATATTGATAATAAAAATAATGCATGTTTCTTGAACAGCAAAACACATTAGAATGGTTTCTGAAGGTTCATGTGACACTGAAAACTGGAGTAACGATGCTGAAAATTTAGCTTTGATCACAGGAATAAATTACATTTTAAAAATATTCAAATAAAAAAAAAAAACAGTTATTTTAAATAATAAAAATATTTCACAACATTACTGCTTTGCTGTATTTTGGATTAAATAAATGCAGACTTGGTGAGCAGAAGGGAATTCTTTAAAAAACATTAAAAATGTTACAGTTCAAAAACTTTTGACTGGTAGTGTATTAAGTAGAAATATATGCTGATATATTATTATTATTATTATTTTTATTATTATTATTATTACTAGAAACCAAATATTTAAGTGACACTACTATGCACATTATAGATTGGTCTGGGATGCTGATCATTTGTGATCTATGCCTATATAAAAAGTTTGTTGGGTGAGAAAAGATACATATAAAACTGATTTCTTGTTGTGATGAAAACCCTTATGGGGATTTACAGAAGAATTTTGCCATGTATTATGCAAATTAACTGCAGTCATGCACGTTAGAATAATTCAGGTGTATTAACATTTAAATGAGGATAAGAATAAATCTATGTGCGTACTATGTATTATTAATTTATGTATACGTGTAAATCACACATTCTGTTCCAGTACAAATTTTATTTGAGAACCTTTTCTGCGCACAAAGATATGAAACATTTTCTTCACAACACTTATTGATTTCCACGGTTTCTTTCTTCATCCAGGCATGCTGTGAGGGGTTACCTTCAACTCTGTCTTTATCTGAGAAGTCAACATCATCATCATCGTCATCACTGTCATTATCATCACACACCTTTGAGCCAATATGATTTGCAAATGCATTTGTGTAAGTATTTGTGTGCCAAGAGTTCAACAGCATAAATATATAAATGTATCTCTTTGTGAAAGTCAGGAGGACAAGCAAGTTGGCTCGCATTCTGGCATCTCTCTCCGAGCCCCCCTCACTGAGATAGTTTGTGACGGCTGCCAGATGCATGCTGGGAAATAAGAGGCTGAGTGGTTAGCCGAGTGGGGCGGCAGCAGCACAGCGAGAGCCACATGGCCATGTTTATGAGACAGGCAAATACTAGCGGACGCAGAGAAGCGGCAGCTTGCAGCCTTCTAGAGAGCACATACACACCCACACAGTTACGCTGAAGACTGATAAATTGAGACATTTATTAGGGCTCTGGGGCTCTGCGGATGACAGCTTTCTGTTGACCTTGCAAGGGCCAAAAAGATTGTGTTAGATCCTCAGGAAAGCGTGATAGAGTGATTAACTCTTTAGTTTAGTGCATGTGTCATTTGTAACACTGCTGATTATGCCATTAAATCAGCCTGAGCTGTTAGAAACGCCTCGCATAAAGTTCAGCTAGGATTCTTGTGTGTTAAAGCAATTTCTAATGACCTTATTTTGACCTCGTTTCAGATGCTGATTTGATGATGTGTGTGTGTGACCTGGCTGTGGGCTGTTCTGTGTCTACTGGATGGTTGTGTGACTCTAGGGAAAAGTTGCAACTGGTAACAGACACAGTAGGATTTTGACATAGTCTGACACACTTCTCCTCCATGTCCCTTCCGATGAGGGGGAAAATATCTCACCGCCTTCAGCTCTGTTAGAGACAGGCATGTCACAGCTCAAGGAAGTTCTCGCGTTAGGATAAAACTTGGCTTTTTGTTCATCTGCAAAAGGCAATTCGGCGTGGAGCCTTTGTGATTTAAAAACCACTAATTTGCGGCACGTCCCACCTCCCCTCTAATCTCCTTCTCTGTCAAAATGAGAATGATGGATTCGCAGTGTGCTGGCGTGCATTTTCAGACCCGCCAGAACACTAGTTATACAGTGACAGTTAAAAGCAGGCTTAAATTTTTGAGAGCTGCTTACTAACCTGCTAAAATAACCTGCTTATGGGTTTGCCAAATTCCTCTAACAGCACTGCAATTTTCTCACCGCCATGTACATAATGACATTTTGTGACATTAACATCTCTATCTACTGTAGCACTTCACTTGTGACTACAGTTGTATTGGTTGGTTTTAATTTGGCACTGATCTTACAAATTGGAAATCACTGAGCTATGAATCTATAGTGAGCCTAATTAGGGGTGTAAAATGTATTGTCACCATAATTTAATCAGTATCCGTCAGTATGTTTTTCCTACATTTTTTTAATTTCATGTAATTTGCACTCAGATTCTAATGCTCACATAGAGCTAATATTAAAATAACACTAATAATTTAATAACGCTGATAAATGTAACCTTTAATGTAAGCAAATCTCAAAATAAATATAAATTAGTTTTATAATTGTTGTTGTGATGCGTAAATCCTCTAATAGATTTTATTTTATTTTAATATTCAATTTATATACACTACCGGTCAAAAGTTTTTGAACAGTAAGATTTTTAATGTGTAAAGATGTCTCTTCTGCTCACCAAGCCTGCATTTATTTGATCCAAAATACAGCAAAAGCAGTAATATTGTGAAATGTATAATATTTAACTGTTTTCTATTTGAATATATTTTAAAATGTTATTTATTCCTGTGATCAAAGCTACATTTTCTGCATCATTACTCCAGTCTTCAGTGTCACATGATCCTTCAAAAATCATTCTAATATGCTGATTTGCTGTTCAAGAAACATTTTATTATTATTATTATCAATATTTAAAACAGTACTTTTTCAGGTTTCTTTGATGAATAGAAAGATCCAAAGATCAGCATTTATCTGAAATAAAAAAGCTTTTGTAACATTATTCACTAGACCATTCAAAAGCTTGGCGTTTTTGGGAAAGAAATTATAGAAATGAATACTTTTATCAAGCAAGGATACTTTAAATTGATCAAAAGGGATGATAAAGGCATTTATAATGTTACTAAAGCTTTCTATTTCAGATAAATGCTGTTCTTCTGAACTTTCTAAAAAATTCTACTCAGCTGTTTTCAACATAATAATAATAATAATTATATATATATATATATATATATATATATATATTCTTCAGACTATTAGAATGATTTCTGAAGAATCATGTGACTGGAGTAATGATGCTAAAAAAAATTCAGCTTTGAAATCACAGGAATAACTTACATTTTAAAATATTCAAATAGAAAACAGTTATTTTAAATAGTAAAAATATTTCAAAATTGTACTGTTTTTGCTGTACTTTTGATAAAATAAATGCAGGCTTGGTGAGCAGAAGAGACTACTTTAAAAAAAACATTAAAAATCTTACTGTTTAAAAACTTTTGACTGGTAGTGTATTAAAGGCTTGATGTATTTTTAATAATTGACATTAAAAATAACAGTTCAGAACTAATTTTGTGGTTATTAAATATATTATGAAAACAATTATTATCTTCTTGATATAAGCCAGATTTTTTATATTATTGCATTTCTATGTCTAATTATATAGACAGGTTGGTAATACTATACATTAGTTAATGTTAGTTCATGTATTAACTAACATGAGCGAACAATGAGCAATACATTTATTACAGTATTTATTAATCTTTGTTAATGTTAGTGAATGAAAATCCAGTCGTTCATTGTTAGTTCAGTTAATTCACAGTGCATTAACTAATGTTAACAAGCATTTTAATAATGCAATAGTAAATACTGAAATTAACATTAACTATACTTAAGAAATGCTGTAGAACTATTGTTCATTCTTAGTTCATGTTAACTAAAGTAGTTAACTAATGAAGCTTATTGTAAAGTGTTACCGAAAGGTCTTTGTGTTGAAAAGAATGTCAGTAACTTAATTAAAAAAAAAAATATATATATATATATATATACCTTGTACACAATTACTGCAACTGCATAAGATTGTTAAAATTCCCTGCTGTGTTTTTAACTACTTGCTCTCACTTTCTTGTGCTTCACTTTGACATGAAAGCATCAACCATGAACATAAATTTAAATTTGTAAATGTGAAAGGCAGAAGACAGCTGTGCGGATGATGAGTTTACAGAGCTCCTCTCTAGTTTGTCCCTTGTAATCGAACAATGATGTGTCAGTCTTTAATGAAATCTAGCACAGTGCTGAAGCATGAAGATAATTTATTCACTCTGAATTGCCTCCCATAACACGTGGCCACTGGGCGGGTGGCATGAGCTCCCTGAGGAGCTGTTTGAACTGATATGAGTTTGGTGCAGTGAGGAACCTCCTCAGAGTCTTAATTGAGAATGTAAGAAAGCCACTGTGGAAAAGTGCTGCGTCAGACGGTGCAGAAAGAACCAGCTGAAACGGCGTTCATAGCAAACGTGTCACCTGCCTTCTAGTGTTTTCAATTAACAAAATGTGTGATATTAGATTTAGTCCAGTAGTCAAGATGGTAATATGTAGAATAAGGAACCGTGTGTGTCTAAAAAGAGAGGTGAGCTAGGTGCCCTGTTGGTTGTTGGCCAGTTTTATTATTGTTAGTTTATGTGATTGATTGACATATCATATGAGATATGTAAATTTCAAACTTATTTCCTCTAATATTGTTTTGGGAGTCTCCTACAATAGGTTTACATGCTTGCAAGGTCAAACAATGCTTTCAATTTCTCAAAACATGCATTTAATATCACCTCATTTTCCAGCGATTCTCAAATGATTAGTTTGAAGCAGTTCTAAGATTCAGTTTCTCTAAACCTCTCCTTTCTGTGAGCCTACTCTGCTCTGATTGGTCAGATGGCTCAGTCTGTTGTGATTGGTCTACCACGTACAGCGCATGTCAGAAACGATACACCCATTGTCATAGTTCTGAATTTTGAACGCTCGATAGAAAATATAAACATCTATTATTTGTCATACTTATAGGTTGTGATTCAGTGGAGTGAACTGGTCCAAATAAACTGGGTACTGAGTCATCTTTGAAGAGCAAGCGTTTTGGGAATCCTGTGTTGAACTCCCTGAGCAGTTGTTAGTAAAATGACGTGTTTGAGGGCGGGTCAAGTTGCTCGCATTTCGATTTTACAACTTTGCAGGGAGTTTGCATTCACATAAAGCTACATTACACACTGCATGAAAGGAAATATTCAAAATGGCATAATAGGGGCACTGTAAAGTTGTTTAACCCTCTGGGGTCGAAGTACACGCATAAACGTTGTTTTCTCAAAAAACACAAACATGTACATTCATGCTGCTCATGTATTATTGTAGACCAGTTTGTGCTGATTATTTTGTAATCAGACTTTAGCCATTAATACGTTTTTAAGATACTTAAAAAAACACAAATGTCAGTTCAAATGTCAAATGTCAAATGTCAAAACTTCTCCAGGGCCCCAAAACCCTCTGACTCTAATAATTTAATAACACTGTTAAATGTAATCTTTGGTAAATAATATAAAGACTACCTATTTTTATCCATTTTTTTAGTTGTTTGACCACAGAATTGGTCATACGGAGTCTTGAAAAAAATGTCTTTTTCCAAAAAATGTGTATGTATGCAAATTGTATAATATCCAAGGTACACATTTCTATTAATTGCGCAGTTAATTCTCATATTGTATTTTCAGAAAAATTTGGAATATTTGTCCTCTCCCCAGATTTGTCATTATCAAAACACAGAAATAATATTTTAATTAGAAAGGCTATATTGACCTATATTGATTTTGCTTACACCTGCATTGTAAATATATATATTTTTGCTGTTTTATTAAAAAAATTTCAGAGGCAAATCTACAACAATTACATTTTTAACAATATTTCAAGTGCAATTTATGCGATTTCTTGTATTTTGAATCCAATTTTTCTTTGTAAATGGCAAAAAGTTGATCATACTGATTTCAACGTTAAGGATTCATTCATTTGAATATACATTGAATCAAATCTATCATAATACTTAGCTGATTATTCAGTATATTTTATTTTTGACAAAACATCTCATGTTTCGGTAGTGACAGCACATTTTTGTTAGTGACGGTATGCTTTGGTAGCAACCACATCACATTACAATTTAATTTTAATTTTGACAATTTAAATACTTTTGAACCTAGCTCAAAGATGCTAATCAGCACATGGTTAGCTAGCACAGTTTTGAGCAGTGGTACACAATAAATAATAAAAGCTAAATGTTAAAGAATAACTCCCAAAAAAGTGTGCTTAATTGCATAAAAAGGTGTTCGGTAGTGATGTTCTTTGAAGTTACACACAGAATTTTCAGACTTTTGAACACATTTGCATCAAATTGATGAGACCTATTTACTCACACCTTATAGCTATGAGAGAGGGACACAGGAATATTTCCTGATCATAAAT
>JAHKKF010535090.1:0-13728 GCA_019740295.1 Labeo calbasu | reverse complement strand
TAAGAATGACATCTGCTTAATATCAATAGAAAATAAAGTGCTTGCAGGATTCCTAAAGAAAACAAAAGAATTGTAAAACAATAAAATAAATACAGATACTGGACATTCCGAGAACCTTTTTGTTCTGAGAATTTCCCAAGGTTTGGATTTGGCAAGTTTTCAGTTTGTTATTATGCTCCGCGTGGAATCGCCGAGACTGCGACGCGAGCACCGCCTCAACTGCACAAAACAGCCCCACCACGAGAGAAAGTGGCTGGCAGCCGCGCGAAAGGCGCAAAGGCCCTTTCGCTGGACGTAAAATGTTCCGCCTCGGCTGCACGGGGCGCTTCTGCTGCACAGACGGCTGGCGGCCGCGCAGCGATTCCGCTGCTTGCCGCGTCCGGGAGCGAACGTTACCTCAAAAGCCGAAATGACGCCACACTTTACACCGAGGCGGGAGTAGGAACTATTCTTTCATCCTCCATTAACGCTAATTTTAGTGGCGCGCCCATATGCTAATATTTCCTGTCACTGTTTAAGTTCAGAGATAAGAAGACTGCAATCTAGGTCGGGATATACACTCAAAACGAAGCAACTGTCATGAATCTTGTATGATTTTTTTTAAAATATCGATATTCCATTTTTGAGAATCAATACAGTATCGCTAAACAAAATATCGCGATACACACATGTATCGATATTTTCTTACACCCCTAAAAATAATAAGTGTTTACTGTGATATAACTTGTTTTATTTGTGTCCGAAAAACCATTGTCACTTAAGTTACACTTGTGCGATAGATGTGAATAATCGCGATTAATCGATTTGACAGCACTAAAAGTTATATAACAATTTCAATTCAAATCAGTACTTCATGTCCAATTATTTATTTATTTTATGAGTAGTCATGTAATGAGAGGGATGATGTAGGCCTACATCTTGTTTTGCAACAAAACCACCCCTAGACGATAACAACCAGCTGACTGTACACTACTCCTTACATTATTCACTTCTTCAGTGCTCACTATTCAGTGCTTTGTCCCACACATTTCGTCCCAGTGACATGAGGAAGCTACACACGTAACATTTTACTCTCTGAATCTTTCAGTTTAGACATTGTTGATCACAGGTCATTTCATTCGCTCATACGCAAGACTGCCGACAGCCAAAAGATCACAGGAATTCTTAACGGCTGCGAAAAACTCGTCTAAAAAAGTTAAAAGAGAGTGAAATCATGTGCATGACAACCACACACACACAGGGAGTCTCACATTTAGAGGTCACGCTCCTCACCATGTCCCCCTGGTCCCTCTTCCTCTCAGACTTATTTTATTTCAAACAGTTATTTCCCTCACTTTTTCAAGGAATGGAGTTGAAGGTCACGTCTCTAAAGGCTTAAGCCCGTTTGAAAGAGGACGTGCATGACGTTTGTGGGTGAAGGTATGTGCGTAGACGTCTGTGTCAGAGGGAAAGAGGTCTCACACTCAGTAATCACACCTCTGGTGTAATCCGTGTTCTTCAGGCCGCACTGCAAAACAGATTTACCAGATTTATACAACCATCCTCGTGTGTACAAGTGAAAAGGTTACAAAGAGGTCATGCGCTTCTTTGTTTTATGTCCAAAAGCTGACACTGAGCAAGGTCACTTGTGACTGAAACGTTTGTTGATTCTCCAGTAAAATTTTTATCCAGTTTCATTTTTATGGCATGCAGGAATTTTTAGACATTTCTTGCCATGTGGTTATGGTCACAAAGGTCACAAAATGGATTCCTACTGCACTCAAAGTGGATTCTGTTTTGAAAATTCTAAAGTGTTTTGGTGCTGGCCAACTGATGATGTGAAATTCCACAATAGGGCACAGCATGTTCATCTAGAACCCATTTTCCTCAATATAAGACCATTATCGACATGGTGAAAGCTAAAAGGGTTAACACCAACGGTAAACAGAACAATTCACTGATTCAAAACAAGCAGACGAGTCACATCATTTCCCATAACTGAAGCTGCGCTGTCTCTAAAATAAATCCAGTACATACCACTGAGGTTAGCGTTTCACGGAAGACAAATATTATCAGAGTAACAACCCAAATTGACCTCACACAAACATTTTGTGTGATTTCAGGAGACTTGAAGGTTGATGCATCATACTGAAGCTTCATTTGTTTGTTCTGAAAGCATTTGATTTGACATCCATAGCTTAATTTGCATGAGAAACACATGATTATGACTCATATAGCTGAAGCTTGCTTATGAAATAACAGACTGGGGCATTGATTGTTTTTATGAGTTTGTTTCATTCCTTTCATTCATTTAAATAACTTGGAAAGTTATTAAAAAAAAAAAAAAAGCATAGAAAATAAAAATGTTCATGAAGAATCATTTGCAGAACTTTGGTAAGTGCAATTCATTTGCTTTATCCAGTGTAAAATCATCAACATACAGTTGAGGTCAAAAGTTTACATCCCCCTTTCAGAATCATTAAAAATGTAAACTATTTTACCAAGAAAAGAGAAGAGAAAAAGAGAAAATAATAGAAAATAATTATAAAACTGACCCGGTTCAAAAGTTTACATACCCTTGATTGTTAATTCTATGTTAATGAAATGAATTTTTTTTAGTAATAGTTGTTCATGAGTCCCTTGTTAGTCCTTTCCTTAAGAAAAATCCTTCAGGTCCCACCAATCTTTGGTTTTCCAGCATTTTTGTGCATTTGAACCCTTTCCAACAATGACTTTATGATTTTGAGATCCATCTTTTCACAATGAGGAAAACTGAGGGACTCACATGCAACTATTACAGAAGGTTCAAACGCTCACTGATGCTCCAGACGGAAAAACCATGCATTAAGAGCCGAGGGGTGAAAACTTTTGAACAGACTGAAAATGTGTACATTTTTCTTTTTTTTGCCTACATATCATATTTTTTTCATTTAGTACTGCCCTTCAGAGGCTACAGAAGATAGTTACATGTTTCCCAGAAAACAAAATAAGTTATATTTACCCTGATCTTCAAATTCAAAAGGTTTTCACCCCCCGGCTCTTAATGCATCACGTTTCCTTCTGGAACATCAGTGAGTATTTGAACCTTCTGTAGTAGTTGCATGAGTCCCTCAGTTGTCCTGTGTGAAAAGATGGATCTCAAAATCATACAGTCATTGTTCGAAAGGGTCTAAATACACCAAAAATACTAGAAAACCAAAGCATGTGTGGGACCTCAAGGATTTTTCTGAAGAACAGCGGGCATTTCAACCATTCAGAACTTATGAACAACTATCACTAAACAAAAAAAAAAACACAGCAGTGGATCATTTAGGTAACAACTCAGTATTAAGAATCAAGTGTATGTAAACTTTTGAACCAGGTCATTTTTTATAAATTCAGCTATTATTTTTCTTGTGGACTACATGTGAATGTCTTTTATGTGAAATATGTTATTCAGGTCAGTACTAAATAAACAATAACATGCATTTTTTATGATCCCTCTTATTTTGGCAAAATAACATTTTTAATGATTCTGAAAGGGGGATGTAAACGTTTGACCTCAACTGTAAAGCCACAGTGCAACACAAAGCTAGAATAAAATGCAAAAGTCGTTTGGGCTATTTTTATGATATTTTCATGGTGATTTGAGTCCTTTTTGAAGCTTTAACGCCTCAATCCCAATTCATTGTAATGAAAAGAGCGACCAGTGCTATTCTTCAAAACATCTCCTTTTGTGTTTCCCAAAAAAGAGCTGTTTGAACTGGTGAGTAAATGATGATGAAATCTTCATTTTTCAGAGAACTAAACCTTTAAAGAATCACTGTCTTGGTCAGAATAATTTCTTTGGCAACGCGTTTAAATAAACCACCATGAATACTTTCAATAATGTGAGAAAAGCAGCAGACATGGGCAAAATATGCACATGGCTCTCTGTTTTAAAAATACTGTTATTAGCAGCTTGACTACAGCAGATAATAACAGCAGTAATATAGTGCACATATACATAGTGTGAACATGTTTCTAACACATTTTTATAGCACGGCATAGCACGGCGCTTGGAATTCAGAGCTGGTATCTTCCTGTCTGCATCTTTGCCAAACAGGTCACAAAGTGCAAGGCAGTTGGAGAACATAAAAATAAGGCTGTGATGAAAGAAAAATAAAAGATAAACAAAACCAACAAACTTTTGAGCCAACGGCAAGACAGACTTCAGATGGGCTTTCAGAGCCATCATCATGTCGTAATGGAACTTGCAAACACCAGGCAGAGAAAGACAGGAACAACAACCTTACAGTTAGAGAGGTGGTGATACAACAATACAACAGGGAGAGTGAGTGAAAAAGATAGAGGGGGTAGAAGATGATGAAAAGAATGGAGTCTGATTCGCTTCAGTGGAGATGTATACATTGCTTTCACGTTACCCAAGAAAAGCAATCTGGGGGTGTGAGAGTGTGTTTGGTCACCATACCTGAAAGGACAAAACAGGACACAAAATAATACAGAGTATGTGCACACATAAGATGAAATGCTCTTGATACAAAGTAAAAAAAAAATATCACCAGACGGTACAAAAAAATTGGACTATCATTCTGACGGCATCCGTTCGCTGCAGAGAATCCATTAGTGAGCAACCGATGTAATGCTAAATTTCTTTAACTCTTTTTCACTGAAGAAACATACTCGTTTATATCTTGGATGACCTGCAGGGTGAGTAATTGTTTTTTATAAAATAAAGCTGAAGTGTGTGATTTTTGTAAGACTCTAGAGTCTGTAAACAACACCCAACATTGGTAATTGAGGCTGATCAGGATGTTTAAAGAAATATATGTCTTCATTTTGCCACAGTTCTCAGGGAAATCAATCTACAATTGCTTACTTAAGCCCTATGCGAACAGGATTAGTTTTACAAGGGTAGATGGGGTAATGTAATTTTATCACAGGATGTCTGTAATATTAATGGTCAGTTTGCACGGGACAAGAAATCTCAGTAAAACTACCAGATGTGGAAGAGCTAACTATTTACACATCATGTCATCATGTACGTGCCACATAAATTAATTAAATTCTGATTGAATTCTGTTAGGAATAGGGATTTACCTAAAGCTAACAGGAGTTTTGTGCCTCTAACAAGTGCTTACAACCTTCTTTGTGATCTGAATGGTATGCGTCGTTTTATGTGGAAACACTAGGTTTGCCACAGACTTGTCCCACCGCCTAGAAGGTAATTAAATGCTTTGTTGAGTACCTCCATACTTGAAAAAACGTGGAAAACTGTGTGTATTTGCACAGGATTAGCATTACCTGAGGCAATTTTTCTGTACCCTTTTTACAGAAGGTAAATTCATCATAATTTTTACTGACCTTGTCCGTAATGATTACTGAGATGGCACATTCAGACAGGATTAAAATCACTGAGAAGCTCTGGTGATAATTATTTTACCCCACCTCTCCATGTGAAACTGAGCCTGTCCGAATAGGGCTTTATAGTTGTTTTTACATATTATGGTAGTGTAATTTTAATGTCAATGTAATCACACACTGTACCTTTAAATATGCTCTGTTCTAATAAATATCACATAGCAAGGGTGTTGTTTTTCCGGAAACCACAAATGCACTAATATTTAGATACGTTGACCGTGTGATATTGCTTTTATACAAGTTCAATAAAAGAATCTGTGGTTTTGAACAAATCAGTTGAGTGGATGATTCAATGACTCATTCATAAAGACAAGACAATTGTTTTGTTCATGACTAAATCAGCGTTTTGAATGAATTGGTTAAATAAGTTAGTGATTAATTTATGAAGGAAATCTCTTGTTGCCACCTACTAGGGTTATATTGTAACCTGCAATAAAAATGCCCACTACGCAGACACAAACATTTGGAAGTCTGTTTCAGCCACGGAATAAAAAAGGTAATAAATGTAACTTCAAAGAGATAGCTCACCTAAAAATGAAAATTATGTCATCAATTACTCACCCTCATGTCATTCCAAACCGGTAAGACCTTCGTTCATTATCAGAACACGAATCAAGCAATGCAACTATCACGTTTAGGCACAGAAAGGCAGTACGGACATTGTCAAAGTAATCCATCATTTCAGATTTAATCAAAAATATCTTAATTTGTGTTCTGATGATGAACAAAGGTCTTATGGATTCGGAACGACATGAGGGTGAGTAATTAATGACAGAATTAATGACATCTCTTTAAATCTCACAATTCTGACTTTTTCCATTGTAATAAGGTTATTTTCTTGAAATTCTAAAACACACAATTCTGATAAGAAAAGTCTATAATAATAATAATAATAATAATAATTGCGACTTTTTATCTCACAGCTTCATTTTTTGTGATGAGCTTCCATACAAAGAAGCAGGGGTGCGAGTTCAGTGGAACTAACTAACGATTAGCTAACTATGGTCTCACTGAACTCTATTGGTAATTACGGGACTTGCGACCATAGTTGCTTTTGGGAAACGCACCCCAGAGCAGTATAAAATTTCCCAGTGCTGTAAGACTGTATCAGATTTTGGAACGACACTCATCCAATCAAATCTGCAGACCAGAACTAGCTGTTGGATAATAGTGTTCATAGAATTGTGCTTCCTTAGGCAACAATGAACTTATTAAAACTTGCTCTCCTCACATGCACAATGTTTTCATCATTATAAGAGAGGTAATTACATTTAAGACTAGAATGCATAGCTCTTTTACTATTTCATTGATTGTGCTCTTTAAGGCTTTTCACAGACTTACCCTCTCAGTTAAATCAGGACATCAGACTCCCTTCAGAATGAACTCAGCTCTAGTTATACAGATCCCCAAAGCCTAACCCACTCGATTTCTGAAATATACATTTGCAATAGAAATAAAATATGACGTCTGTACTAAGAGACCTCTACAATAAGATCCTAAGAGGGGGCCAGAGCTCTCAGCTTATCACTATTAAACTATCATGAGTGTGATTGACAGATACTTAACTCCACTTAACCTGGCCTACTAACTACCCTTCTGCTCTGTTTAAGAGACACTGAAATGCACCTCAGTTTTACAAGACGATTGGGCTGAGTTTTAAAAGGTCAGTTAAAATACGCCTTTCTTCACACGGCATAAAACATTACACAAATCTATCTCAAAGGCTTATGGGAGCCGTCTCAAAGCACCTTGAGATACATATCGGAAGCGTATGCAAATTGACCCGACTTTCCACGAAGCATGTCAGAGTTCTGATGTGTGCATTAAAGACTGTAAAACGGGCTGAACCTCTCTGCGTCGTTAATGTAAATCACACCATTAACCAGATGACTACGTAGGCTGCGGAGAGCTGATGGAATGGAGTGTAAATCACCAGATAAAGGTTCACAATCAGGGACTGTAACTCTCCGTTCTCCTTTTGGTGTCTCACTTTCGCTCTCTCTTTCCAAAGTGCCACTTGAAAAAGGTAGTTAATGGAAGCGCTCCACATTGCACTGCCTCTAAAAGTTTATCCTTTCCATTCACCTCCAGTTGAGCTGCCTCATTACTGAAAAATGTTTCACTTGCCCTTTTCTAACTCTTAAATTCAATACATAAAATAACAGCCTTGAATGAGATTGAACCATTTCCCTTTTCCTCTGCCTGGCACGTGACCTTTAAGGAGAAAAATGACAAAAAATTTACTTCTCTTTCACTCATAACACAAACAGGCTGTCTTTACAGTTTCCAGACTTGAAATTTCTTAAGATGCTACTAAATGCTACTCATCTCTGGGACTCACCAGAGTCCCTTCTTTCTGACCACTAATGCAACAACCAATCAAATATTGTATTATATAAATTTAATATAATATTCAATATAGTTATATTTAACCATGTCTCTATCCTTCTACCACTGTGCCATTTCAAAAGACTTTCCACACTTCACAACTGCAATATCCTGAAAATAATCAGCCAAACTACAAAAATAAATTAAACATGCAACTACCTCCAGAAACAATGTATTGTTAGTACCTCTGTGTGATAGAACAGAATATCTAATTTTCTATTTTCTTCTTGGCCATTATGTTTTGCTATCTTGGCTGTTGCAGCTCTCCATTATAGACACAGCTTAGGCTGATTTAGACGAAATCATCTTCTACAAAATGTTGCAAAATGTTCATTTTGTTTGCTGCTTTCATGCTATTACTGAACCCAGAATAGACCTCTATTGTGCATGTGTGCACTCTGTTCCCATTAGAGAATAATACCACTGGAGCGGTTAATGAAGGATTTGATAAATTCAATCAGTTTATATTGTTCCGTACACAAAACCTGGAGCTTTATGGCTGAGCTTACCAATCACCAGACTAGCTCAAATATGATTTCAATCAAGCCAGCTTTTTAAAAAGTAATAAATGTATGTCTATCACCATCAACAACAAAAAAGTAAAAACTGAACAAGTGGAAGGTGAATTAAATTGATTAATAAATTAATCAATGTTGCCACCTGCTGGCCGTCTTTATGATTTTTTTTCTAGACTGCCTGCAATAGCTCTCTCGCTTGCTAGATTGCACAACTCTCCTTAAATTAATGAATATATATTTAGCGAATATAAACAAACATTAACAATGTTTGTTAATGACTTATTTGAAAAGGTTGTGCATATCTGAAAGAAAAACTATGTATTTATTAACTTTTAAAACTATATTACCTCCAAATCACACGGCTACACAGTTCACTGATGTAATTTTAATAAGATTTATGTTATTCTCCAGAATCTAAATCATATTAAAACCAGAGTCAAGTAATTGAGGTTAAAATATATAGGTTCTGAAAGGTACGTACGAGCTAATATATACTGTGGTGATGATACGCCTGATACAGAGCCTTTCAAGCTTTTCAGAAGAATATCAGAAACTTCCAGACGGATTTTATCGAGGCTTGTATCATTTTAGTGAAATGACGTCACTAGTGACGGTAGAAGCCTCGTTTGATTGCAGTGCTTCGAGAAAGTGTTTACTTTTGGCCACAGACAGTGTAAAAATATTGTTTTCAAACTTCTTCTCCACTGTCTTCTGTCTAGTCCACAGTAATCACGTTCACCCTCTTGTATCCAGTCTAAATAACTTCATAATTTAAAAATAGTAAGTTACAAAAATGTGAAATATTATGAAACAACACTGAGCATAAAAAGCATTTTTTTTATTTATTTTACATGTGTTTACACTGTAAGTGTATATGTTAATATATCGAGCGTCTTTTAAACATTTAGCACACATTTTAGCTGTCACACACTCCTGAATTTTTTTCCTGCACCTATTTGGATCGAACAGCAGGTGTCCCTAGCGTTCACTTCCAGAACCGAATTTTACAGATAATTTACTCACCCCTTTGTCATCCAATATGTTCATGTCTATCTTTCTTCAGTCGTAAAGAATTATGTTTCTTGAGGAAACATTTCAGGAATGTTCTCCATATAGCGGACTTCTATGGTGCTCGTGAGTTTGAACTTCCTGTTGTTTATATGCAGCTTCAAAGGGCTCAAAATGATCCCAGCTGAGGAAGAAGTTTCTTATCTAGCAAAGATCGGTTATTTTGTAAAGAAATTTACAATTTATATAATTTTTAACCTCAAATGCTCATCTTGTCAAGCTCTGCAATGTCCATGCCTACTCTGTGTCAATACAGTTAAGGTATGTCGAAAAACTCCCATCTCATTTTCTCCTCCAACTTCAAAACCGTCCTACATCACTGTTTTACCGTTTTTTAGTAAAGGTCGTTTGACCTTCTTTCCACGTTCGCTTTGCAAACACTGGGTCGACACTTCTGCAGCGATGTAGGACAATTTTGAAGTTGGAGAAGAAAATGAGATGGGAGTATTTTGACATACCCTAACTGTATTGACCCAAATTACAAGCATGCACATCACAGAGTTAGACAAGACGAGCATTTGAGGTTAAAAAGTATATAAATTGTTCATTTTTTAGAAAATAAACTATCATGTAGCTAGATAAGACCCTTCTTCCTCGGCTGGGATCATTTAGAGCCCTTTGAAGGCTCATTTAATCTGCATTTTGGACTTTCAAACTCATGGGCACCATAGAAGTCCACTATATAGAGAACATTACTGAAATGTTTTCCTCAAGAAACATAATTTCTTTACTTCTGAAGAAAGAAACACATGAACATCTTGGATGACAAAAGGTGGTGAAATTATCTGTAATATTTTTGTTCTGGTAGTGAACTACTCCTTTAAATACTCTGGTCAGTTCAAGAATAATTTATTCAGTTTTATATGATTTATTTTTTTAAATAATGAAACGAGCAATGAATTACTTATTTAGAGTAACTTTTCCAACCCTCAACGTTAAAAAATTAATTAAAAGTCTAAAAAAAATGAAATTGACTGCATATTATAAGCTTTTTAATTTCAGACAGACAAAAATATTAGCATTTTGTTTCATTTATTTATTTATTTTTCATCTGTGAATTAATATTTTTTGACTTAAATAATACTTTTGTTTCTTTAGCCACCAAATTCACACAGCAGGTATTTCCAAAAAAACTTAAAGTGTAGATATTTAAGTTTACAAAATCCAAAATATGTTAAAATGATAATAACAGGCTATGTACAAGGTCATTATTAGTTGGATAAAAATTTCTAAATTAATCTGAAACAGACATCTATAATTTTGTTTAGTGTAAGTAAATAAAAATATTAACCAAATTTTCCCAACCGAATTACTGCAAAGTAAACTCACCCACATTCAACAAGGCTCAGTTTATTTTTGTAACTCGTAGGCATGCCAACCAATCACAACGCAATGTCTAAATCACGTGTTGCCGGTTCACTGACGCAAAACTTCTGCGACTCCTACTGATCCTTTCCTACATGTGAATGTCGTCGCCGCTGCTATAAAACCTGATTTTACAAGGTAAGAAAGCAGTTTTTGGTTTATCGGTGGCAACAGCGCCGTCTTGTTCAGTTTTGCTTAAACATGTTTATTAAACTGCTTCAGTGTTTACTGGGTTGCTGAAAAGTCTTGCTGATAATGTTGACAGTTTCATAAGCCTTTTGCGGCGCCTGCCCAAATCGGCAAGGTCAGAATAGACTTTAACCCATTATAGACAGCCAGGTAATTCAGACATCTGACAGATATTTATATGATAATTAGATTCAGTGTATTCGGAGAAAGCAACAGCACTATTAAAATAATTTAAGTAAAAAAGAACTCTATTTGCTAAATGCTATTTTAAATGTTTAATTAAAGGCACACCACCATAGAAAATATATATAAACATCGATATGTGACTGGTGCTATTTTTATATAAGCTGAGCTAATTTTTTCACAACTTATATGTGCTGTCTAGTTGATTCTTAGGTGCTCGAGTGAGATGTGGGTGCAAATGTTTTGACTGGTTGTTGAATACAGGAAGTCCCCGTTTCAAAATGACCACCAGGCTGCTGTGTAGATGTGCGCGGTTGTTTCCTCGCTGCCCTCAGGCTGCCACAGCCTCAGCCCGACTACAGACCTTCACAGTCCACCAGACAGAGCCAGTGTGCCTGACATCCCTATCATGGATCCGACCCTCTGCTAGACACCTTTGTCAGGGCAATGAACTGGCTAGAATGGAGGAGACAGCATTTCCGTATGATCAAACACCACTAGTTCGACTAATTGAAAAGGCATCCACCCCAGAGGAAGTGCTTCAGTTGTGGGCAGAGCAAGGCGGATCTGCCAGCGATGCTGCCAGGTGTCTAGTCCAGCTGAACCTGCGGGTCACGGATAAGGGTGGCGAAGAAATCCTGCAGGATCCTCGCTTCGAGAGCATGCTGGAGACTGTAAACTCTCAGGTAACCAAGATTGACTTCAAAGTCCACTTGTCACAGATTTTGAGATGGTATAAGATTATCTTTGTTTTTGTTCTTTCACAGGTGTCCTCAGTGTGGAATGGATCTCTGGTGGGTCTTCTACGTGCTCTCACTATGTTGGGTCTCCCTTCTGATGCCCCTCTACTCCGCTCCATCCAGAATGAAGTGCTCTGGAGGATCCGGCGCCTCACCTACCGTCACTTGGCGTACCTGGTGGACTGGGTAGCCTTTCAGCGGCGACAAGGGTGGGATTTGCATGCTTGACAAAGCTTGATTCCTAATCATAGTCATTATTACTGCATGATAATTTAAAATTGAATATTTTAGGAATGACTAGTCAGTAAAATTATGAACTTGATGATTATAGGGGTGAAAAAAACAGTAATATTGTGAAATATTATTACAATTTAAAATAATGGTTTCCTATTTTAATATTTTTTTAAATATAATTTATTCCTGTGAAGCAAAGCTGAATTTTCATCAGCCATTACTCCAGTCTTCAGTGTCACATGATCCTTCAGAAATCATTTTTTATTATCAATGTCGGAAACAGTTGTGCTGCTTAATATTTTTTTGAAACCCTCTTTTTTTTCAGGATTCTTTGATGAATTAAAAGTTAAGAAGAACAGCATTTATTCAAAATAGAAATATTTTCGAACAATCCTTGGTGAATAAATTTATTGACCACAAAACTTTTAAATGGTAGTTTATATTATTACAAATATTTTTATTTTAAATAAATGCTGTTTAAACTTTTTATTTATTAAAGAATCCTAAAAAATATATCACAGGTTCCAACAAAATATTAAACAGCACAACTGTTTTTTACGTTGATAATAAATCAGCATATTGGAATGATTTCTGAAGGATTATGTGACACTGAAGACTGGAGTAATGATGCTGAAAATTCAGCTTTGCATCACAGGAATATATTACATTTTAAAATATATTCACATAGAAAACAGTTATTTTATACTGAATAGTATTTCACAATAGTACTGTTTTGGAGTTTTGATAAAATAAATGCAGCCTTGATGAGCATAATAATCTTTTTTAGAAAAACATTTACATATTTACGCTAATTAAAAATTAACATTTTTATGATCCCTATATTCATTGGTCTGAGCAGCACTACTGTTTTCAATATTGATAATAAGAAGCATTTGAAAATTCAGCTTTGCCATCACAAGCATACAGTAAATTACTATTTAAAATATATTAAAACAGAAAACAAAGTTTCACAGCATTACTGTTTTACTGTTTTTAAATCCATCCAATAAATGCAACCTTTATAAGCAATAGAAAGTACCTTAAAAAATATTATTAACCCCAGACTTTTAAATAGTTGTATGTGTCTGCTTTGAATGAACTGATATGAATAAATACATACATCAGTCAAGACCTGCCCAACTCAATCCGAGCAGCCGAGTCCCTAAAGGAACAGCTAAAAACACATCTCTTCCATTTTTATTTGACCTTCTAACTCTAACACTCTCTATTCTTAATCTATTCTTGCACAATAATTATGTAAAGTACTTGTATAGTGTGTCTTAGGTCATGTGTATAATCAACTATTTATAGTATATGTATAGTTAGATTACCACCTCAGTAAGTTAGCTATGTATAGGTTATTTGAACATCGGGGCCGATTGAGGTGCTCAACAAGATTTTTGCTCTGATTCTCGGGAGGGGAAAATCAGGGCAAAATCGGGCTAAAAATCCTGTAGTGTGAGCCTGGCTTAAAGGAGAATTCCACTTCCAGAAGAACAATTTACAAATAATTCACCCCCTTGTCATCCACAATGTTTCTTGTCTTTCTTTCTTCAGTCGTAAAGAAATTATGCATTTTCCCCCGTATAATGGACTGATATGGTGCCCCAAAATGCAGTTTAAATGCGGCTTCAAACGATTCAAAATGTGGTTGTAAACCATCC
>JAHKKF010535089.1:2930-27001 GCA_019740295.1 Labeo calbasu | reverse complement strand
GTTTCGATGCCGGAGCAGGGATGTAAATTAGACAAGAATATCTCCGATTGAGCAATTGAGGTGTTGTGTTGCTGGATGTAATAATGAACATAGTGGTCATCATTTACTCCCGACATCTGAGCAGCTGAAGATACAGTGGATTACGTTTGCTTGTGAAGGGAATGCGCCTCCCGATCTACATATATTAACATTTAAAGCAGCCTCGACCAGAATAAGATGATTTTTGAAAAGCTGATTTTGTCAGGGTAAAAAGGGTGTTGTTTTACAAAACCATTGAGAATTTTTAACCAAAGTATATTATAGACTTTTCATTAAGACCCTAAAGAATCATATCAACTTGTGGAAAATGGGCATCCGATGACCCCTTTAATTTCTAGGTTCGATGGATATATTCTCGTAATATTTTTTAATTTATTTTAGTCTAATGAACACATTTTTATTTTATATTCTGGGTCTAATGGATATATTCTCACAAAAATTTTACTTTATATACTGGATCTAATAAAAATATTCTCACAATATTTTTATTTTCTTTTATTGGTATAATTGGTATATTCTCATAATATTTTTTCTTTGTATTATGGATCTAATGAAAATATTCTCACAGTATTTTTATTTTCTTTAATGGGTCTAATGGACATATTCTCATAATTTTTTTACTTTATACTTTGGGTCTAATGAAAATGTTCATGCAATATTTTAACTTTATATTCAGGGTTTAATGGACATTCTCACAATATTTTTTACTTTATATTCTGGCTTTAATGGACACATTCTCATAATAGTTTTACTTTATATTCTGGGTTTAAATAAAATATTTTATTTTATGCGTTGAATGGACATATTCTAACAATATTATGAATATATTTTTGGTCTAATGGACATAATTATAATCATTTTTAATTGTATTGGTGGTCTGAATGCATTTTTTTAATGTTCTGAATATTTTTAACATTAAACTATTTTTAATAAACCATCTTTTGAATGCCTTCCATTTTTAACAAACATGTTAATAGTAGACTAACCTGAGGTTCCTCCCAACGTACAAGTGTAATCACTATCACGTGTGATGTAATTGCTAGACATTACTCTGGTCGAGAAAATCAGAGAAAATGACATTGTGTAACAGGACTCAGCGGGCAGCAATTATCTATAAAGGGTTTTCATTAATAAAGCAACTGGGAACAACTGATGTGACATTTAGCTAGCCATGACCTGGGGAATGAATCCTGAAAGGAGTGAATTACAGAGAGAGATACATGATGATACTACTAGAGGAGAAAAGTGCAAGCCATGAGTGACAAATCAGCCCACTTTTATCCACTCCACTTAATGTGCTGCACCCCCAACCGCCTCTATTCCTTTATCACACTCTCTGTCAGCCCTCCCCTCCCCTCCCACATCTCTCTATCTCACAGTCGCCACTGTGCCCTTACCAGGCTGTTCTTAGATAAGCTCAACTGAAAGGAGGAACCCATGCGCGCATGTGACGCCACCTCGCCCTGGGCACTTCAGTCTCAGTTTAATGGCCAGAGATGGTGGACATGAAAGCGACATATGCAACCCATCACAACCAGTGATATTTAAAAAATGACAGCAGAAATCTAAATCATTTTGTTTTATGATGCAGTGACTACTCCTAATCAAATCAACTTAGTCTGATCAGGTTCCTTTTCTTAATAGGAAACATGCATAGCTTTGGTACTACGTTGAACAACTTTTAGACAACTGATGAGATTTTTTTGCATTGAGTCACCTTGATGATTATTTCAGCCACGCGTGTATAGCGGTGTCTAAGCCAGACCCCGAATCCGATGGGAATGAGGGTGCTGCAGAGGGTGAGAATGATCGGGCCGAAGGGCAGAAGGTTCACAACGGGTGTGTTGATCCACGCGCGACTGTACATCCACAGACACAGCGGCATGAGCACGAGCGCCAGAATAGTGGAGGAGATTGTCATGATGATGCTGGAAAACAAAGCCCACCAAAAGAAATGTATTACCAAAGACAGCCAAATAAATCAACATATTATTCTGACCTTTATTTAGTTTCTGTGCACTATGTACTCAGTATAATACCTTAATGCATATCTTCATATTGACATTAAGTTAGAATGACCAAAAAGAGCATACTGAAAAAATTTAAAAATGTGATACATGCAAAAATCTGTGCAAAAAAAATCCATAAATATTCATTTTATTTTAATTTTCTGATATGTTTTTTTTTGTATTTTTTTTATTTTTATTATATTGATTTGTATTCTATTTTCAAAACTATAATGAAGACATCATGGCAATATCTTATTCACTATAAATATATAAAAACATATATACAAAATTTAGAATTTGTCACATGTGACCCTGGACCACAAAACCAGTCATAAGTAGCACAGGTATATTTGTAGCAATAGCCAAAAATACATTTTATGGGTCAAAATGATCAATTTTTATTTTATGCCAAAAATTATTAGGATAGTAAGTAAAGATCATGTTACATAGACATTCTGTAAATTTCAAAACAAATCAAAACGTAATTTTTGATTCGTAATGTGCATTGCTACGAACTTTATTTGGACAACTTTAAAGGCCATTTTCAATTTTTTTTTAAATTATTTAACTATTTATTTTTTGCATCCTCAGATTCCAGATTTTCAAATAGTTGTGTCTCAAATATTATCATAACAAACTATACATCAATGAAACGCTTATTTATTCAGCTTTCAGATGATGTACAAATCTAAATAAAAAAAAAATCACCCTTGTGACTGGTTTTGAGGTCCAGGGCCATATGGCAAATTCTAAATTTTATAATGAACGCATCATCATCATCATTACATTTTATTTTACGTTTTACATCATCCGACATCTACCTGAGATTCATCTCTCCGTTGGCCAGCAGTGTCATGATGTTGGAGAGGTTTCCTCCAGGGCAGCAGCCGCACAGCAGCACAGCCATAGCGGCCACATCGTTGAGGGAGAAGGCCAGAGCCAGGAGGAAGGCGATTAGGGGCATGAGGACAAACTGGCACACCACCGCCAGTAAGACTCCTATGGGCTTTCGGATGTGCTCGCCCAGCTGACTGAGCTCCACCGTGCACCCAAGCCCCAGCATGGTGAAGCACAGGACAAAGCCAACAAACACGTTAATCCCGTGACTCAATGGTGAATCCCAGAAAGCGACAATGAGGTGAGTGGGCTCTTCAGAGGGCGAGAACGGACCTGCCAGAAGCCCCGCTGGAGCCACATCAGTCCTAAATCTGCTGAGCACAAGTGAAAGCGGCTCTTCTGTGGCGCGCAAACCTGCCATGGAAGGACCTTCTGAGAAGCTGACGCGATCCTCTGTGAAGTTCAGAAGTTGCGTGAGTGCGGCGGTGCTCGGCACTCTGCTGGAGGTCTCCATCGCGTCTCCAGGGGACTGGAGCTCTCCAAAGGATCCTTCGGTCTCCGCTGGTGTCCCCTCCCTGAACTGAGGAGAAAAGCGCAGGGTCCCCTAGCGGCGCAGAATCATTGTATGACTGTTAGCAGTGACTGAGGGACACTGGGCTGTCCAGCGAGGAGCGCGCGGTGCCATCGGGAGGGGTTTGGCGCGAAGCGCGCGTCACTAAGAGCCATTACAGGCGCCATTCAAACCAATTAACTCAGAAACTAATCTATAAGACGCATTTCAGGGAAAAAAACCATTGGGGTTCGCGTGAGAGAAATTGTGTTTTAGTATATTTAACTAACAACAGGTGACGTGTCCATCAGCTTTTTTCTTCATCAACACCAATATTTTAGGTGGAAAAAACATCTAAACATAAAAGGGAACTTTACATTTTAGGGTCCTCTTGGAGACTGACAATACAGTTGAAATTCTTACTCATATATCTCATATGTAAAGATGCATGTCAGCTGTACCAAATATTAAATTGTTTTCCACTGACAAAGTTTTTTTTTTACATAATATATGTGGGTGTACTGTGTAGCATATATTCATTAAATAAGATATATAATATGATGTATATATAAGGCAAACATGCATATTATGTAAACAAAACTTTTATTTTGGATGCAATTAAGCGCAGTTAATCGTTTGACAGCACTACTTTTTTTATTAATCAAATATATATAATGTAATAGATGTAAGATGTAGGCCAATATCTATTCTATTATTTTACATAATATGGATAACCTACATATATATTTACATATGTTTTGTAATTCCTGTTTTCCCCTGTTAAAACTCAATAAAAAACAAACAAACAAACATTTCACTTATATGGACATGCAGTGTGACAAATTATTTATTAAAAGTATTTGAGACAATAACTAAGAAAGAAAAAAGAAAGAAAAAGAAATTAACGTTAAAATAGTTCTCAACCATTAGCTTCACCCCATACTTATATACAGTCATTTTCTCTGTAACACCTAGCAACTTAAAGTTACTACTAAAGATACAAGTATTTTTAACTGATTATTATTGGCTTGAATAATGCTTAACATCATTATTATATCCCATTATGAAATATATAGATTTTAGATTTTACAAAAATATCTCCAACTACCATCACTGCCTAATAATATTTCATATCTACTCGTAAACACTTTTGCCGTCTACACACGCATGCTATTTAAGATCCAACTGAATTATTTTCTGAAATTTCTATTTCAAGAGTAACAAAATGCTTTTAAAGAAGGAAAATAAGTTGATGTGTCGTGGCTGATCATTCAGAGGACAATAAACAAATAATTGGGACAGCTGTTATATGTATTTAACATGATTTGAAATGAAAATTTGTCCATTTGTCCATGTGTCCATTTGTGTAGAACATTTGTTGTGCAAAACTCTTGTTCACTGTGCAACGCTGGTGCACATCAATCATTTACATGTATTGATCCAATACTTGAATGTTATGAAGCATTCAGTATAAACATTTCCCAAATTTACACGAAGATTTGACGTTTTATACCGCAATACATGAGCTATTCGATTTTTTTTTCCACTTTTATTGATACAACAGCCAGTGTGACCCCCCAATACTTCAGCTATTTGAAATTATTGTTTTTAAATACGTCGTGTGTACTTTCACCCTTTAGTCATGGCCAGAGACGTAATGTTCTTGTTATTTACATAAGTGACGGGTTTTCTCTGACTGCTCTATTTTCCAGTAAGCTGTCCTGGAGTCACACACAGATAGGATATATAAAAGGGAATTATCAGATTTTTGGATTAACTGGACATCTGAACAATAAAACTAGAAGGTAAGACGTCGTTTTATTGATGTTTTATTATTTTAGACATCCTTCTTCAGTCAGGGAACTGCATCAATGTACATTTCTACGTGATAGTATGAAGTAGCAGTCAAGTAGTAGTCCATAAATTATGTCTGTTCTGAGTGTAAAAAAAAAAAAAAAAAAAGTTTATGTGAGAAAATAATTTAAGCTTTAAATCTTTTGAAGTCGTGAAGATGAATTCCTGGCTCGTGCACGCGCTCGCGGTGATGCTCGTCATCTGTTGCCGTGACGCCCTCTCGTGTCCAAAGCGATGTACTTGCCACTTCAGCGCCAAAACAACTGAAGTTGTGTGTCCTGATGCTGGCCTCTCTCATTTCCCTGGAGACGGTCTCCCAAGCAACACCACCTCCTTAACCATTCAGTTCACCAACCTGAGCGTGCTGACCTCTCAAGACTTGACAGCCATCCCGCTACTGGAGGAGTTACACCTGCCCGGCAACAAACTGAGCAGCTTACCAGCAGATCTTCTAAAGGGCCTTCATTACCTGCACACTATAGACCTCACAGGTGAGTGAATTTATGTCTAAATGATAAGATTCTCTAAACGCTATTGTAAGAAAATACCATTAATTTTTTTCTGTTTTGTATTCATTTTATTATACTGTTTATAAAACAAAGTCTAATCTTTCACACAATGTAATTTTCATTACAATATTCAACCAACCAATATCGTTTTGACGATATTTTATGTGCCGTTAAATATCGCTTCAGTTCAAATTACATCGTGACGCGAAGGGCGCGAAAATCTAAAATCTGTTTCACTTTACGAAAACGAAAAATATTAATGGATATCAGATGATTTTTATGAACAGTACAACTTACAAAAATATATCGTTTCTCATATAATGTTTAAAACGCGGAAAACGACAAAAACTGCTTTGTGAAAACATGTCACGCTACTTTACATTTACCTCAGAAGTCATTTAACGTCCATAGTTCGTTAGTTAGATATGTAAACAGGAGTACATCGTCAAAATAGTAAATACTGTTAAAATTTATTACTCAATTTATGTAACAAACGTCCAAATTCTGTTAAAATATCTGAATTTTTTGGATTTTTAGAAGCCATTTTCTCAAAAACAAATTGTGACCCTGGATAACAAAACCAGTCATAAGGGTCAATTTTCCGAAGCTGAGATTTACACATCATTTGTTAGGATAAAACAATATTTGGCCGAGACACAGCTATTTCAATATATGGAATCTGAGGGTGCAAAAAAATCAAAAATTTGAGAAAATCATCTTTAAAGTTGTCTAAATTAAGTTCTTAGCAATACATATTACTAATCAAAAATTAAGTTTTGATATATTTATAGTAGGAATTTTACAAAATATCTTAATGGTACATGATCTTTACTTATTTTCCTAATGATTTTTGGCATAAATCAATCATCTTGACCTATACAATGGCTATTTCTACAAATATACCCCAGCAACTTAAGACTGGTTTTGTGGTCCAGGGTCACAATTATGAAAGCCAAAACTACATCAAAATGATGCAGCAGGTTTGTAAAGTTTTCTAACTCTTATCATCCAAACTGTGCTCAGACAATGAACTGCGAGAGCTCCCTGCATATGTTTTCCATCATGCTCCACTTCTCAACCTGGTGTTGAAAGACAACCGCATCTCCAGCATCCATCCAGACTGGTTGCCCAACAGCAGCAATATCACTTGGTTGGACTTGTCCGGAAACCATCTCATAAAATTCCCAATGGCCCAACTCCAAAGTCTGAGTCAGCTAAAGTTCCTGCACCTCTCACAGAACAAAGTCGAAGAGCTTCCAGTTGGGTGTTTCGATGCTCACCCTGCTCTAGAGAGACTTCATGCAGACCAGAACAAAATCCAGTCCCTGGATTTAAAAGCCTTTAGCCGCTCTGGTAACCTGACTCACATCTTCCTGCAGAAAAATAGATTGGATAGTCTCCCGGCAACTGTATTCCAGGGGCTCAAGCGCTTGGAGTACATTGAACTTAGTGATAACAGGCTGCAGTTTCTGTCCCCTGGCACATTAGACATTAATACCAGTTGGGTGGAGCTGACCTTTAACCCTTGGCATTGTGATGCTAAAATAGAGTACCTGTGGAGAAAACTGACCATGGAGTCACTGCAGTCAGAGCCTAAATGTGCTGCACCAGAGAATCTGAAAGATCGTGTCATCGCAACACTCACCCGCAAAGAAATGGGCCTGCCGGAGTAAGAGAAACAACATGATCTGGAAAAAAGAGGAAGAGGGGACTTTTAACACAACTCACCATACTGGATTTTAGAAAAATGGATCATGTGAATGTTTGCAATGTGCATTGCAAAAAAAAGATGATTTAATTTTCTCGTTTACGTTCATTAAAAAATTGTAACAGAACAATTTTGGCACACAAAATTCTTTTTTTTTTTTAAATCTGGAGTTTTCATTTTTCATTATCACTCATACATAATAAAATAATAGAAAATTAAAAAAATAATAATAATAATAAAATTGAACAACTGTAGATAATTTTTATGACAATAAAAACTATTTGAACACTTCCAGTTTTGAATTTTGATCTCCTGATATGTTAGATTATAACACTACCAGTCAAAAGTTTTTAAACAGTAAGATTTTTAATGGTTTTTTTTTTTCAGAAGTTTCTTCTGCTCACCAAGCCTGCATTTATTTGTTCCGTAAAATTGTTTAATATTTTTACCATTTAAAATAACTGTTCTCTATTGAAATATATTTTAAAATGTAATTTATTCCTGTGATTTCAAAGCTGAATTTTTAGCATCATTACTCCAGTCACAAATCGTTCTAATATTCTGATTTGCTGCTCAAAAACATTTATTTTACAATTTCTTTAATAAATAGAAAGTTCACAAAAACAGCATCTATCTGAAATAGAAATCTTCTGTAACATTATAAATGTCTTTATCATCACTTTTGATCAATGTAAAGCATCCTTGCTAAATAAAAGTAATAATCATGTGTCATTGAAGACTGGAATAATGATGCTGAAAATTTAGCTCTGAATCCAGAAATTAATTACATTTTAAAATATAGTCAAATGGAAAACAGTTGTTTTAAATTGTAAAAATATTTCAGACTTTTATTGTTTTTGCCGTATGTAAGATCAAATAATTGCAGGCTTGGTGAGCAGAACAGACTTATTTAAAAAAAACAAAAAAAAAAACGTTTGACTGGTAATGTACCTCAAATCAGTTATTTGCAATCTCAAAATTTCCCACAATATGTGTATGATCAACAGCCAAATATTATAAAATGTTTGTGGTTTCATCAATAAATAATGGACAAATAAACGACAGCTCACACAGCTTCTTTTTTCAACTTTTATTTGAAATGATTCAACGCAGGGGAAACCGAGCATCATGTTTGTGGAGATATAAAAGTCTTTACCAAAAAAACAATCCACAAAATGTTTATGTCATGTATTCATGACCATACTAGGCTCAAGCATCCCACTAACTCTAAATCTCAGCACACGGAGGCATCTCGCCGTTTAATAAATAAGCCTCTTTTCAGCGCATAGTATTTTGTCATAAATATCAAGGGGCTTTTATAACATACCTTTGTTACAAAAAAGCAAATATAAATGTTATCAAAGCAATTACAAAAATCAAACAAAACTTGAGCAAGAAATGCAAAGAACCCTGAAGTAAATAATATTGGCGAAATAAAGCAATTGGCACAAAGCAAAAAAAAAAAAATAATTTTTTTGTAGCAATCACAGAATTTCATAAATTATAGGCACTCATTTTCAAAAAACAAACTTGCGCAGTCTCTATAATATGCTAGTGTGCATGTCCATCGGTTCAGGTGGCACTCCCATTCAGCGCCATTTTAATTCTTGGCCTCAATTATTTCACTCTGAGAATGACGACAAATGACATGACCAGGAATTTCCCAAAATTAATAGTACATAAGCACTACATTTCACCCACACAACCACATCTCTTTATGACCCCTGCCACTGAGACATCATCACTGGGACATCAATCGATGAACAACGTTTGACAATACAACAGTTTACCTTATGAAATTAGTCTCAGGCATTTATATTCAATGAACTTCCCAATTTCAAGTTAGGACATACAAACACAATTCATGAAATTTGACTTGAACTTCTCATTGATCCGTGTCTCTCATGACTGTTCAATCCTGCTGTGTATCTGAGGGATCAAACTAAATGCGTTTGTTCAGAGACTCTGAAATGCGTCCATTATTCAAACATTTAAAATGCTTTGGAAACATAGCTTTGCAGTTGAGGTTTAACAATGACATTCAGAAATAAAAAGCCCAAAAATAAAGATCAGTAAACATATATATATTTATAAAGACCAAATACTGTATGAATACTCTTTGAAAGAAATATTTTAAATAATGATTTCAAATAAATAAGAGGTCACATAGATATGAAAGACATTCTGGCTGAATGCAATTGCCATGTGGACTCTGTGTCACCATATGAACCTTTCCCACTTGAGCCAAAATCTATATGTGCTCACAAGGGATGCCCACTATTGTTGTTACAGTTCAGCGTGGGTTTTGGGGGCACTTGCAAGCAGGATTGTGGATTTGGAGCCATTTGCAGTACAGGTGCTGTTTGGTAGGTGAAGGCGAATCCCAGTCTGTTTTTTTTTTTGTTCTTTGGCATTCTGTGGCATCCAGCCTGCCTTCCACATCTATCCTGCTGGGATGAGAGCTCTGCAATGTCAACTGAAATAGGACAGAATAATTTGTTTGGAAGATTGTGTCTCTTTATTTGTGGGGGTTAAAGACGTATCTCTATAAAGTGCCAGGTTGAACTGAAAGCCCGTTTGTGCTGCTGGTTTAGGGCGGGCTCAGTAGCAGCCCTCTCTCCAGCTCTCATCTCTGATACCGCTGTATGTCCTTGGAGCTGGCAGAGACCTGTGGAGTAAACAACACCCTCAGTATGTACGATATGTTTATTAGGGCTTTTCCTCGATTCGAGTATTAAAAAAATCCTCGATTGCATTTTGCCCGTGTCGAATAACGGGGGAATTTCACAAATGAGAATACATGATGCAAATGCATTATTAGACCGCTTTATAAGGCTGCGTGATATATTAAACCCTTTTAAAAAATAACAAAGCATAATACTATTGTGAATTCACAAACACCACGATTCAGTTAAATATATGATGCAGCTTCAATTATTAAAATGCGTACAGGTTATGTGCGCAGGGTTCCTACAGTTACTGTAAAATGAATTTCCAGGATTTTTAAAATTTTTTCAAGCCCTACTTTTTTGATTTTCAAGGACTTCAATTAGAGATCTCACTTATCAATGTCAAAAATAAAGTAAAGCACATGCAAAGTATCTGAGTACTAAAGTATTACAAAGTATACTACACTTTTACTATTGTAAAAACACGGTCTGCGATCCACACTCCAAAGTCCCGATCTGAATCATTCATGATCACTCATTAATCTTTTGCGGACCATCATTTCTGATCAGGACGCAAATCATTCGTCTAACAGTCGGAACTTTGCGTATTGTGAATAATTTAATTTAGATTGGTACTTCAAATCGCATATTGCAAATCATTTGATTTGAATCATTACATCTGCAAAATGATTCACAAACTCGTTCTGATCTAAATCAAAAGATTTGCGATGCGAGCTCTGAATTTAATCACAGATCTGAATCAAATGATTCGTGACACGCAAAGTTACGCTCTAAATTAAGTGATTTGTGATACACGATTTGAAAGTCCAACCTAAATCAAATTATTTGAAATACGCGATTTGAAGTCCCGATATGAAACAAATTCACGATACGTGAACCAATTGAAGCACTTCGAAACACTGAATCATTTTGCAACGCAATGGTCTAACTGATTCAGAGTTTCAGAAATCTCTGTTTCACCCATGACTACATGCTTTTGAAAATCTTTCCAAGCGATGTAGAAATTCGAAAATAAATGCCTCTGTTTTTTGCTAGTGAATTGCTTGAAATGAATGACTGAAGTCACGAGTTTGAATCAGTCGGAGCGGTTACAGTGTAAATGACTCACTCAGTTGATTAGTTTGTCTGTTCCTCTTTTCATGTCTTCAGCCATGTTTACACGACATTGTCAGTACTACTACTGGCTTAGCTTGTTAGATTTATGACATTAACTGAAATAAGCGAAAAGGTATGATATGTTTTGAATTGTGTGAATTTTGCATCAAAAGATGTGCTTATTGAAAAAAATTAAATACTTATTTCATAGATACATGGTCTTTCAATAATTCAAGCACTTTTCAAGTACCTCTTCAGGAATACTGCTATTTTCAAGGGTTTTTCCAGGCCTTAGATTTCAAGAAGTCAAATTTAAGTACTTTAAGCACCTTGTACGAAGGCTGTGTGCGCCTCAGAGCAGCTCCGTTCACAGTAAATGCTGCTCAACTGTTATCATTTACATGTGTGGAGCATCTCAAACTCCATCTCTGCATATTGCTGTGAGTTTATGATGATGTTCATCTAGGAGCGCAACATGTACCATTTCATCAGATTTGTAAATCATAGTAAATCATTTATAAACCTACACCAACAGAAGAGAATAGATCATTATCTTTTTTTTATTAACTATGCTAACTGATCACTATGATTTCAAAATAAAAGCTCAAACCCTCACTCTGAGTTTACCAATTTTAATGTCCACATATTCAAAAAATTACAGTGGCTTTAGTGTTTCTGTCGTAAACAAATGGCCAAATATTAAAGATTAAGTGGACAGTTGAATTAAATGTTTAGTCAATATTGAACAACAATTAGATTACAATTTACTGCGCAAAAACAATCGTCACGCTGTTGGCGCCCTCTGCAGGCCTTTGATATAATGCATAATGTGTCTTAGTTCTATTTTCACAGCTTTGTTCAATAAAAACCATATGATTACTTTTCAACCAATTATTTTTTACCTCATTGCTATTATATATGTATTTTAATTCATTTTAAAGGCTAGTGTTTGCTTACTTCTATTTTTATTACCATAAAAAAGCAAAAAATATTATAATTATCGAATTACTCGATTAATTGTCAGAATAATTGACCGAATACTCAATTACCAACATAGTCATTAGTAACAGCCCTGAAGTTCATAGTGAGTTATAAAAATCGGAGAGTACCTGCGCACAGGCTGGACCAGTTTGCTGCGAGGCACTGGTAAACCTCCTCCTGCATTGGTGGCGGGGCGGGGCAGGCCGCTGCGGGGTGGGGCAATAGAACGTGTGGGCGTGGTTGTGCCTGAACCATGATTAGACATGACCTTCATGGGCTGACGGAGAGCCAGGGGAGACGGAGCAGCGGGAGTCCGCAACTTACTGGAAGAGGGCACTGAAATAAACAAAAAAAGATGGAAGATAAATGGGAAAGACAGAATCTTAAAAACAAAAAAGGAACTGAATATTACATAAAAGATAAAACATTATCGACTGAATAAAAGACAGATCTTCTATTCAGTAGTTTATCTTCTATCTATATACTACCTGATACAAGCCATTCATGGGACCACAGTCATGAGTTAATGGAAATGGGATTATAATGACAAATAATACTGAAAAAAGATGGATGCAACCCTAAAAACTAAAAGAATGCAGTTAGAAAACTCTAATTCATAAAGCTACACATTAATAGTCTCCACCACACACGCTCCTATGAAACACGCAGAGGACCGTCCACATTCACAGAGCACACCACTAGCATTAATGACATTCATCACAAAGCTGACAGAAAATAAAGCACAAAAAGAATGGATGGATGGATTTAAACAGCCTTGATCAACTAGTGTTCACAAACATTTCCAAAAATACTAGTTATACAAATGTCCCCACGTTGCAAAAACACAATCACGGTACAAACACAATCTACCAATCACGCACACTTGCACAACATAAAATATCACAGCACTGAAGAGCTGCATCATCATCAGTGTATATACTCACTGAAATCTGTTTCCTCTCCAAAGCAACACGAGAGAGGAACTGGGTAAAAGATGGAAAAGAGAGGGTTGGGTTTGTTTCCGCTCCAAAAGCTAGTCGAATTGCTCAGGGCTCAGGCACCATCATATATTTGTTTTCAAAGTGCAAGTGTGACTGACAAACATTATTTAATGCAACCAAAGTGCATTAAATAATTAGAATTAGACAGATGGCTTCACAGACTGTTGGTACATTTGGTTAGGTGACAACGTTTAAGCAGTTTCATTTAATAAGACGACGTAGCACATTTGTACCAAAAGGGGGCAGACCTACAGCAACCAACAGCACCACTCACCCTATAACACTGCAAAGAAACAGCAACATTCACAACTTTTCTTAAAAGCCACTCCAACTCAACACAGCACGAAACTCAATCCTACACAAATTTTGGATTTGCATTGCCTTTTTAATATTACCTTAATAAATATAACCTTTCCCAAACCTACCAGGCTGATATGCGATAACATATTCTTTTTGTAAAAAATAAATTAAAAATAAAAATAATAAGCAATCACTCTTGAACTCAATTTTTGAACCATAACCCAGACCTCTGTTTTCAAGAGGAAAAACTTCCAGGACTATCTGGTATCATGACCGAGTCTGGGTGACCTGCTTAGTGCATTACCTCGTAGAGACGTAGGGCTCTGCAGTCTCTCTTTTGGTTTTGGGGAGGAGCGAGCAGGTGCGGAGAGCCTTTGGTGTGACGCTGAGACGAGAGACAAGTAGACATTACGTTTGATTCAGCCTAATTTGAGCTCAGCATTCCACCTCCACCTGCAGGCACTTAACCTCCAACCAGAACTCATCCAAAACAGCTTTTAGTTGATGCCAAGGCAAAGACAGCCAACTAGGGTCAGGTTTAATTCAAGCCGAGCCATTCCATGCATTGGTGAGATAGAAGACCACTTCTAACCAGCCACCAGAGGGCGCCACAGCCAGGATAAAAAACAAAAAAACAAAAAATGAAACCCCGGGTGAGGAACAGGCAGGAGGCAGCACTAAGCCAAGAGTGAATCCAACTACATCCAGACAACCAGCACCTCATCCAAAAACAAAGGGTGTGAGGAAGAAACAAAAGGCGGAGAGAAGGGAAGAGGCAGAACATGCTGGGCAGGAAGGACAGAAATAAAACTAGACTGTCCATATTGTCCATTAAATGAGGGGGAGAAGCCTGAAATACTTAAAACATTCAAGTATGTAAAATCACTTAACAAGCTAATGTCTTTTTAAGTGCTGTTTAAGAGGTTTCAGGAATACTTCAGGAACATTCTCCACATAGTGGACTTCAATCCTGTCCCCGAATTTCCAAAATGCAGTTTAAATGCAGCTTAAAAGGGCTCTAAATGATCCCAACCAAGGAAGAAGAGTCTTAACTAGTGGAATGCTTGCTTATTTTCTAAAAATTTTGTACAATTTATATACTTTTTATCTGCAAACACTCGTCTTGGTCTCTGCTGAACTGTTTTCCTGTTAATGACAGTTAGGGTATGTTGAAAAACTCCCATCTCATTTTCTCCCTCAACTTCAAAATCGTCCCGCATTGCTGCAGAAGTACCGACCCAGTGTTTACAAAGTGAACATACAAAGAAGGTCAAACGCCCTTTACAAGCGATGTAGGGCAATTTTGAAGTTGAGGGAGAAAATGAGATGGGAGTTTTTTCGACATACCCTATCTGCCTTGAAGATGCACAGACTACGCATGCACAATGCAGAACTACACAAGATGAGCATTTGAGGATAAAAAGTATATAAACTGTACATTCTTTTAGAAAATAACCGATCGTTTGCTAGATTGCATTTTGGAAGTTCAAACTCAGTGGCACCGTAGAAGTCCACTATATGGAGAATATTTCTGAAATGCTTTCCTCAAAAAACTACTTCTTTACAGCTGAAGAAAGAAAGACATTAACATCTTGGATGACAAGGGGGTGAGTACATTATCTGTAAATTTTTGTTATGGAAGTGAATGTCTTTAAATTTAGTTAGAATCTAAATGGTCTCAATTACGATTTCAAGATGTCTTAAATTTGAGGACGCGAAAGACAATAATTGCAATATGGCCTAATGTGATGATTAAACTTCTGTGGCTATGATTTTACTGCATATGAGCACTGCATGTTTCCAAGTTGAAAACAAGACAATGTATTATAAAAATCTAAACACTTAAGACAGAATATATTTGTGTTATTTAATTAATATATTGATTGATAATAATTCTTCCATTTTCTTAAAAATGAGTTAAAGGCTTAAATGTAAAGTTTATCATTTTATAAAATTTTGTTTTTGTGAAAACCTGTATCTGAACTGTTAATCATGCATTTTAGTCATTTTACAGTTAAATATGTTATAGACATCGCCCTACCCTGCTCATATGGTATTCATTTTATTTGTGAAGGTCTTAGAAAGTCTTAAATTTTAGCTTAAAAATCCTACAGATACCCTGACTACCTTATTAAATATTTGTTTACATGGATTACAGAGCGACTCCACTCCTGTTTAAGAGATTTGATCAGATTAACTGTCCATTGACAGAAAGAGATCTGGCCTTCGTTGACCTCGCATAGATAAAATGATTCAGTATGCTGTCATGAAATTTTTTTTTTTATGGGCATCAGTGTGCTTAAAAGTGGTGAAGGCAGCTGGACTTTATCACTTCTGTGCTGGTTGTGATTTTATGAAATGGTAAATGGCTCAGTTTGTAAATATTAATTAGTTTACGCACCAAAAAGTAATTTAATCTGTTTTAATAAATAATTATTTGGAAGAAAAGGCAATTCTGAGGCGGCATAAATGCAATCCAGTAATCTAGCAATACAAGAAACCTGTCAGTAAGTCTCAGGCATCTGAAATCCAACATAAAGTTAAAGTCATATTTATTGTTCAGTGAATTTTCAGATAAAAAGTAGTTATCTCAAAAGGGTTCCACACGTATTTGATTGAAAATTGTATCTGTGGGTTTAAAAGAGCCATTCATTTTGGGAATCATTTATAATACACTGGTCATGCTCTATGGTTTTAATTTACCAAAAAGTACTGACTCATAAGAGTCATTTGTTTAGGAATCACATTTTATTCCTGAATGTTGGCAACATTGTTATGTCAGCATTACCAACAGAATGCATGAGCTAAAATCAGAACGGCTTCTGAAAAACACTAGCTGTGTGCTGGAACCTTGCCGCTGTTGCTTTTCACCACTAATGACAACCACTGTGGTAATGTGGTAAATTCAACATTTAAAAATTACACATATACATATACATCCCTGCAAAAGCTATTGCATAAAGGTGTAGGGACAAAATCAGCCATAGCCACAATTACACCTATGCTTTTAAATGTGATTGATCACATGGGTGCAACAGCATATGATTACTATAATTTGAAATGTTTTATATTACAAATAAAATGACAAACTTTAGTGTTCTTGTGTGACATTAAATACAACTTTAAGATCCATCATCTAAAGATTTCTCTAAAATATTAAAAATCACCCTTGAATAATAATTTACAAGGACTTTGTTTGAAAGTCAGTCAGTCAGGCTTTTAGAGGAAATGCCAAGATGCCAATAAAATGTGATCTAAAAGAAAATGTGAGAAGATCAAAGAGCCTCATCCAAGCAAGCCAAGATACCGGCGGTGCAGTTGAATGTGTGTCAGAAGCACAGAATCCACAACCAAGTGCAGTCATAAGTCAAATGTTACTATACATTAAAATTTACAAACAGAATAACATTCATGATAAGTTTCATGTCATTGAATGCAATGTATTTTGAGTAGTGAGTTTGAGTCAGAGATTGTGTGTTTGTGCCGTTTACTGGATGTTAAAGGAAATCCTGGGTATTATGACATGTATGGCTTATTAGAACTTGAAATATGTAGTAGAAAACCCATGAAATTTACGTTATTTAAAAAAAAATCCATGGTTGCGCTTGTGAGCTACTGGTGCTACCTGTTGCTATTTTTACTGCAACACAATTCAGAATACACAACTCTGAAAATAAAATACTGATATGACGACCACAGCTACTGAAAGAGCTTACAGGGGGTGATGGATTTAAGTGTAGGCTTAAACCAAATGTTGTACCATTGATTTTCCCCACAAGGAGTCTAAATGCCCCAGATATTGAGTGAAATCTGTGCTGAGAAACTCCTTCAGTGGCTGCAGCGTCATAAGTTTACATCCTGCCAGGATGGCATCTAGTGTTTCCTGTCTCTGCCGTTTGTAAGCTCTTTCAGTAGCTATGATCTACTAAAAGCCTAAAAAGGCATCAGGGCTAAAGTGGAGAGAACAAAAACGCAGGTCTTTGGGAAGTTTTATCCGGCCACAGGCATCTTTCCATTTTTTTCTTCTCTTCATATCACTAGGAAAGACTTACATTGTTTCTCTTGTTGCCCTTCGACTGAAAATTCCAACCAAAAGCCGCACAATGTGGCATTGTATTAGTATTTTATTTTCTGAGTTAAAATAGCAACAGGTAGCGGCAGTAGCTCACCTGAGTGTAGCCATTTCACGTCACTGAAATAACGGCACCCCTCATGATGCAAAGTATGTATAAAATGAGGACATCAATCTTTCATGGGTTCTCTGCTACATATTTCAGTAAGAGACATCATTTACGTCTTAACAGACAGGGTTCCCTTTAAAATCTCTGTGTGCATTCATTGGTTGATTGTTTGATGTGTGTGTATATGCATGCATGCTCACTGATGTGTCTGGACACTTACTGGCAGACTGACTCTGATGTCTGGGTGACCCTCCGTTTGGCACTTGCAAGTTTGACTCACAGCTCCTGCTGTTTTTGACAGGCTCTGCAGTCGGCCCAGAGCTGGATCGTGTGAGGTTAGGTAGACTCCGTCTCAGTTTTTCTGCACACAAAAACAGAAAGGATGAAGAAACCCACATGTAAAACTGACATTGTTTTAAAGAGAAGTACCCCAAGTGAAATGTGAGTGGAAAAAGGTCTACCTTCATTCTTAATGGCATTGGTCTGCGTATCGTGGCCTTGGAGAGAGTGCCGGGGCTGCTGAAGGCGGCTGATGATTGGTTGGGGAGATCCACGGCTGTACTCTAAAGAGCGGGCGGGCGAGCGGGATCGAGGCGAGTTCCTGGGGGAGACGCGGGGGGAGTGCCGAGGTGAGGGGCTGAAGCGGTTGACGGGTGTGTGGTAGGAATGGTGGACTGCCTCTTCATCATCGTCCAGGCTCTGTGCATCCAACTCCTGGTCGCTCAGCGTTCCTCGTCGCAACGACTGACACGATGAACCAGAACTACGACGTGACGCTGTAGCAGCATATTCTTGCCTTAAACCTAAAAGAGGGAAACATTTGAGTTTAAATCTCTGAGTGCTCCATTTAGGCATTTCTTATTCACATTTAAAGGTATAGTTCGCCCAAAAATTTACATTCTGTCATTAATTTCTCACCCTCATGTCATTCCTAACCTGTCAGACCTTTGCTCATCTTCGGAACACAAATTAAGATATTTTTGATGAAATCTGAAAGCTTTTTGACCACAGATGTCACTATTTTAACATTGTCCTTACTACCTTTCTAGGCCTTGAACATGTTAGTTGCATTGTCAGAAAGCTCTCAGATTTCATCCAAAAAATATCTTAACCTGTTCTCTGAAGATGAACGAAGGTCTTACGGGTTTGGAACGACATGAGGGTGAGTAATTAATGACAGAATTTTCATTTTATGGGTGAACTATCCCTTTAAGATTGTTTAGGATCCATTTCGGCAGCATGATAACCAAATGTATAACAATAATTATTCTTAGAGAGACAGAACAGACTAAAAACACGTGTAACACGTATTAGAGAAAAGACAACACTCACTCTCCTCCTGCATGCGGGCGAGTATCTGCACGTCTGTGACGTCATTGAGTTTATATGTGGTCGATGACCCGACAGAGTCTTCGTCCATCTCTGATGTGCTTAACTCACTGTCTACTGATGACTGTGGGCTCACTGCCTGTGCATTTCTATCAGCCGATCCACGCTGGTGACCTAGACACACAATACAAAATAAATACATGAATATCCCAAAATAAAAATGACACTTTCTATATAAATATTTATAGAAGACCTATCTACAGGTCTAATTTGTTTTCTAAATAAAGTCATACTGACTACATTAGGAATTAAATACTAGCTTACTACTTACTGTGTACTGGATAGCGTATACCAAAACGTAACAATTAGATGGTTATGTTAACAGAAACAATTCCATCATTCACTATATAGTTTTCAGCCAATCAAGAGTGAGAAAAGTGCAGTTTTTAACACAGAAGTAACAAATATGGTACTTTCCATAATCATACTTTTCGTGATGATGTTACATGGTGCTTTCATGATTAGTAAAAAGGGATGTTAACGGTGTTAACTAGTCAAAATGTCGTGATACGATAATGTCTCAATATGAAGTCCACAATATGATGTTGTCTTGACTTGTACTTGAACTTTAAAGTGGACTCAACCCTCTTTTTATTTGTGATGTACTGTCTTAGTCTAAATTACATTCACACTGGTGTTTTAGAAAGCCAAACAAATTAGAATATAACATAACAATAATTTTATTCCTTTTATACAATCATTATTCCTATAACAGTAATAGCCATATGTTGTAAAACAATTGCACTGTAAAATAAATAAATATTTCATAGGTATATTATTTTTGCTTTACATGACAGTAGGGAAATTACAATACCTCTTTCCTAATTTCTACATTTGAAAGAGATATTTTGAATTTGGACTGCAGTAATGTTACCCATTTAAACAGCACCTTTAAGCTTTTATTTTGACAGAAACCGCAGTAGAGCTTTTTTTTTTGGACGGAAAACTCCAGCTTCAGTGTAAACAGGCTTACAAAAAGGCATCTCACTACAAATCTAGTGAAATGCTGTAATCATCTGCCACGAAAATAAAGCATAGCTGGTGGCCATCGCATTCCCAAACGCACGCTAAACTCACAGCACATGCAATAAATGAGTTCACTGCATTCAATGTGAACATAGCCGTTCTGAGGTGTGGAAAACACCGGATCATGAGCAGATCACCTGAACGAAGTGTGCGCTTCGCTTTGAAACATGCAACTTGATGAAGGGATTAAGGGGCCGTTTACACTACAAAGTTTTCACCCAAAAACATTATCATTTCCGTGTAAACATTGTGTCTTGTATACGTGAAACTTTTTAAAAACGCAAAGGAAAACCTTTTCTGTTGTTTCATAACGTTATGTGACCACGATAACGTTATCGTAATACCGCAATATTGATAATACCGTTACATCTCTAGCGTTGTTTATTTCTCATTTATTTTGAATAGGTGACGTCATGCATTGCCTAAATAAATTGAGAAAAACAAACCAAAAAAAAAAAAGCGCCAACGCAGGCGTCATCCAGTCAGATCACCTTATGCAAATACCCTAGCGCAGATTCTAACCAATCGTGTTCATGCATCACCAGAAAAGTAACGTGACTGGCTGTTGTCACTTTGACTAAGCTTCAGATACGCCCTCCCATCAACTGGAGTAAAGAGGCCTTTACCTGCGCTGCCAGGCAGAACGAGCTGCTTGACGATAGGCACTCTAGATGGAGTGGAGGACGGGGAGTTGAAGCCACTGCTGTAAGGACTGTTTGCCGTGTTTGTGCTGTACGGGCTTCCGTAGCCCACTTGAGGACTGTAAGAACTGTTATATAGACTCCTCCGCTTGTTTGCTGCAAAAGAAAACAAAACATAATGAGGGCACTAAAGAACTTTTTGTTGAACGTGAAGTGAAAGCATTTTATGGTCTCTTTCTTATGTTGTTAAACAAACACCATTCATTTAAAAAGGAACCAATTTCAGACAGCAGCAGCTGTTATCATTAGAAAAACAAATAGGCCTATTATATGACATACTTCAAAACCCTTCCCCCTTAAATATACATACACAGATGCCATTTTAATGCATGCAAGCTTATAGAGACATACACACATACACAATACACATCTCAGAGAGTCAATTTAAGCATACGGCATGGCAAAGTCTAATAAAGAGCGACATTCTAGGTCCTGGTGGAGTGCTGTTGATTGCATACAATGCAGTCTATTCACAGTCTAAGAGTACAAAGACGCATATGCACACCCACAAGAGCCTTACTCAGTCATTTAGCGGATGACAACGCCATTAACATCCAGTCAATTCTCTCTCTTACAAACAGACTCAATATAGGCATTGTAGAGCAATGCTGTGCCATGAATATGTAGTTGTCTATGATTCAGTCAGAAGGTTAAAGCTCAGCTGCAGCACAGAGAATGTATCGCAGTTAAAGCTTTTGGCAACACTGACAGCTAGAGAATCTGAAGACCATTAGCGGAATATCGGCCAAGAAAGAGACTGTACTGTGTCTCTCAAGAGCAGAGCATAAAATAGAAGCCACTTCAGCTGTTCTCCCTGTGGATATACTCTCACATGATCGCTCATCATATGCGTGTGTGTGTGTGTGTTTGGGCTGGAAAATTATGAAATAAAAGACTATATGATCAGAGACCCTATTAAAACATCTTTTAAGAAACTAGTCTTTAATGGGAAAATAAGACGCATTAAAACCAGCTTGCTTATTTTGATACATCAGCAACACAATCATCCTGAATACACTGTAAATATTTGATTGCTTAGTCTTTAGTGTGTGTGTGTGTGTGTGTGTGTGTGTGTGTGTGTGTGTGTGTGTGTGTGCAGCTGGACGCTCAAGAGGTCATTAAAGCACATTTCCCCAGACCTCCTACTCTTTCCTGCCCTCTTTCCATGGATCCATCTTCTCTCTCTCTTTCTGTCTCCTGTTTAATGACTTTCTCCCTCTCTACTCCTGCCATCACTCAGCGTGTGCTTTATTCAGAGAAAACAACAACATGCTCTCCCCACTCACTTCCTTACAGATCAAGCGGTGAACTGCATTAACACCACACCACCAGCCACGCTTACACGCATACATGCACGACGAGTGCTGGAACATAAAAACATCCACAGAGACACAGCACTGATGAATGACTGGGCTTGGGTTTGGGCTGGTGTAGATGACCTGTTCTGTGTTTGTGTTTGTGTTTGTGCGTATGTGTTAAAAATGAAGCCAAGAGCGAGGGCTGCCCTCATTCAGTGGGGACTAAAAGAAATGAGGATTGACACAAAGAGCCTGGATCAGTGATGCTGAGACTGCTGTAAGCCAATAACACCAGACTGTAAGGACATTACGATCAAGGACATTTACCATCAACAAAACACATCAGACGCAACACCTTACTACATGCAGACTAGACATATGAGGTGGAGGATTGATAATGTATTACAACATAAGCACACAAAAGTGTGTAAAATCCATTACCTAAAACTGAGTCAAAGTGTGTCATGTGAGTGTTTTTCAGTGTCTTTGAACAGACAAAAATAGATGTGTCCTTAAAACCTAGCCTGAAACAACCTAGTCTCAAAAGTCAGACTTTTGACTATAGGCTTTAAGTCTGGTCCACATAAAGCTCATCCTTAGCCTTAGAATGCTGACCCATCTCCAACAAACAAGTAGAACTGCAAAACGATTAGTCGTGATTAATCGATTCAAAATAAAAGTTTATGTTTACATACTATATGTGTGTGTACTGTGTATATTTATTATGTATATATAAACAAACACTTATATTTTAAAAGATAAACACTTGTATATAATTGATATTATACAAAAATATAAATATTTTACATATAAATTTTACAATCTTACATCCGTAACACATATATGTATGTATTAAATATACACAGTAAATATACACAGTACACACACATACAGTATGTAAACAAACTTTTCTTTTGAATCGATTAAATCGCAACTAATCGGTTTGCAGCTCTACAAACAACAGACCTAAAGTCATGCACTTCCAATGGAGAGTAGAACAGGAGCTGTGTGGAGTACTGACTACAAATTTACTGATTCAAGTTTGTAAACTTTTGGACCTAGACTATATGCGACTAACCAACCAGATTTTTTTTTTTTTTTTTCCAAAGCTAGGGCTGGGCGATACATTGAATATTAGCAGGGCCCTATGAAATCCGTTTTAGTTTGTCCCAAATTCTATTTCCATTTTAATTTTTCTGGATTCCATTTTTTTTTCCATTTTAATTGTTCTAAACTTTATATATAAAAAATAAACTATTTATCAAAAAGCATGTCTAATTAATTGAAATCATGAAACTTAAACAATTTAACTGCAATTTATTAAAAGTTTATTAAAAATTAAATTAAGGCTCAATTTCAGTTTTATTTTTACAAAATCCTGTTTTCTATTCATTTTCTGGATTCCATGTAAATGGTTTCTTTGCATTTTAATGATCAAAAGCATCTCTAATTAATTGATTTAATAAAGAATTAATTATTTTTTTATTTATTTCTTTTTTTGTCAGAAATACTGTGTTGTGTGTTTACATTTCCCTGGTAAATAAATTCCCGTAAATATTTTCTTCTAGTTAATATTCCTTAATAATATATATATTTTTAAATAATAATTTTATTAGTAGTAGTACTATCATTACATTAAGTAATATATTTCTGTCACAGTTTCTTCAAGTTAAACCAAAGTTTTATTTTGACAGGTTGCTGTGAAGACACTGTGTATGTGTTTATGAGTTTTCTCAAAAGATAAGGTAAAATGCTCGAAGTGACTCTCAAAGCAGTTCTAGAGATTATGTTTATGTTATTAGTATTTTTGTGGCTTAATACTCAAAAACACTACTCTCCATCGTAATTTGATTTAAGTGTACTGATTAACTTTTGATTCATTAATTCAAAATTTGGCAAAATC
>JAHKKF010535088.1:2336-19545 GCA_019740295.1 Labeo calbasu | reverse complement strand
GACGAGATCCTGAGGCCCATTGCCATTCAATCACGACCATCACCTCATGTTGCAGCATGATAATGCACGGCTCCATGTCGCAAGGATCTGTACACAATTCCTGGAAACTGAAAACATCCCAGTTCTTGCATGGCCAGCATACTCAATGGACATGTCACTCATTGAGCACGTTTGGGATGCTCTGGATTGGCGTATACGATAGCGTGTTCCAGTTCCTGCCAATATGCAGCAACTTCACACAGCCATTGAGGAGTGGACCAACATTCCACAGGCCACAATCAACAACCTGATCAACTCTATGCAAAGTGTTGCACTGCGTAAGGCAAATGGTGATCACACCAGATACTGACTGGTTTTCGGACCCCCCCCGGACCTCCCCAATACAGTAAAACTGCACATTTTAAGGCACACCTGTGCAATAATCGTGTTGTCTAATCAGCATCTGGATATTCCACACCTGTGAGGCAGATTTGGGAACAATATTTGAGAAAAATAGGCCTTTTGTGTACATAGAAAAGTCTTAGATCTTTGAGTTCAGCTCAAACAAAAGTGTTGCAAGAGTTGCATTTATAATTTTGGTCATTGTAGATAATGGCGTCTTCAACTCCCAGATGGGGCTGTGGAGAAACTGAAGAGGATTTATACAAGGCCTAACCATGGGCCTGAGCTCCTCCAGCACCAGTCTCTCCAGAATCTTCATAATATGGGACATTAATGCCACGGGTCTGTGATCCTTAGGGTCACTGGAACAAGACTTTTTTGGAGCAGGGACGATAACAGAGAGACCTTCTGCAGTCTCATGGTGAAGTACACCACAAAGCTGGGAGGCACAGGCTTTGAGCACACTAGGATGGATCTTATCCGGGCCTCCAGCCTCGCTGGAGTGAAGCCTTCTCAGCTGTCTTCTCACATGGTCAGGTGTAAATTGCAATGTAGAGGCAATAGAGGAAAATGGTGCAGAGTCCGGTTGGAGAGGGCAGGATGTAATAGTATAAAGAGAGGGAGAGGGTGAAGAAGGTGAAGGCTGTAAGTAGTTAGTGAGACTATGTGGAGGCGGAGGTTCCGAGAATTGAGCGGCTAATGATGGTGGATAAACAGAGGAAGACATTGGCCCTTTCTATACCACCACCAACACCTTCACTATTGGACCTCTGAAAACCCGTGATGGTCCTCATGCCATTTCAAACCTCTCTTAAATTGTTCTGCTGAAGCTTCCCCTCCAACTTCCTATATGTGTCTTTAGCCTCTTTGATTTTTACTTTCAGTTCCCTCTGAACTCTCTTCACCTCCGTTCTGTCCCCCTCACTAAATGCCCTCTTCTTTGCATTCAGGGTGGCCTTGATATCTTTTGTTACCCATGGCTTGTTGTTTGGATAACAATGGAAAGTGCTTGATGGTCCGTGCAGTCAACACAGAAATTAATATAATTGGTGATGCACTCTTTGAGTCCATCATTGTCCTCTCTGTGTGGCTCACAGAGTGCCTGCCAGTCCATAACCTCAAAACCTCAAGCCTGAAGTGCCTCATAAGCCTCATCTGTCCATCTCCTCATGATTCTGGTGGTCACAGGCTTGCTCTTAACCAGAGGCATATAACAGGGGGTAAGGTACACCAAATTTTGGTACCTTATTTGAAACGGGAGATAGTCCATTAATGAATGAATGAACGAACATGGTAAAAAAAAAAAACCTCACAGACAACCAGTGTATCCAAGCCAAGTGTATTATACATATAATAATAACAAAGAGCCCGAACAAGCTAGCCCCGTACAATACAAAATTGTGTGGGTGTGCGTGACGTCTCTCAGTGTCCAAACTGTACACAGTATACAAGAATGAGTTTGGATTGGTCTCACCGGTAATGTCTTTCAGCACAAATCCACACAGCGCCAGCTATTTAAATGGCCTTCAAGGTGAGTATCCCAAAGAAAAAACATACTCCACAAGAAGATGCTGATACAGTCAACAGGGGAAAAACAGCCAACAAAGAAATCCACAAGATCGATCACGAGAACTCTTGACAAACTTTAGAGTGACGCCTCTCCTGAACGCCGGCTCCATGTATTTGGAAAAAGCACTACAAACTTCCCGCTAGGATGACACAACGCCACATGATGACGGAGCGCGAGCAATTGCGATGTAACATTATGAATGACGCTGCTCGTCGACTCTAGGTTAGCTGATGGCAGAATATAAACAGCTACTACAAAGACATGTGAAATCTCTCTGGGCAGATAATAAGGCAGAAGCCCCACGGCTAATAGTTCAATGTCCAGGCAACATATCCACTCCTTAACTGTAATATGACATGGGTTGCACCATCAGTTATCAACTAGAACGGCAAGCCCCCCTCCTGTCTCTTACTGCTTTAATTGCAAACCCGGTCACCCCGAACTGTCTGAAAGCCCTCGACGGAGACGTTCTGATCCGGTATGTCCTGATGTAACCATGTCTCCTTGAAGCGCATGATACTACATTCCCAGTACTCCTTCTGGCTTCTGACTATCCATGTCAGCTCCTCCATTTTATTAGCCAGCAATCTCACATTGGCCATAATAAGAGAGGGAAGACTCGGCTTACATCTTCTCCTCTCCTCAAGTCTCTCCCAACTCAGCCCAGCTCTCTTCCCCCGCTGTTTTGTTCCTCCCCTACATCCTCTGAGTTTTCCAGATTTCAGTAGGTAAATACACTGGCCGGCTTTAGATCGATCAGCTGATCCCGGGAGTAAACAACCCGAGCAGCGTTTCCAACGGGTGTTGAACGCAGTAACTCCGATACAAGGAAAGTTATTAAAGAAGCTTTTAAAACTTTCCCCACCAGCATCCTCGAAGGGGCACAACTTATTAAAAAATACAATATGAAAAAACGCACTAATAAAATTAATAGAACAAAAATAGAGAAAAACACACAGGACCAGCGGCAACAGGTTGCATGACTACCTATCAATAGGTACCTGTCCAAAAGGTAGCGGAACTGCTAGGATCTACAACCCCAATTTCAGAAAAGTTGGGACGTTTCGTGAAATGCCATAAACTAGAATATGTTATCTGTTCATTCTCTCTAACCTTCATTTAATTGACTAAAGTATAAAGTGAAACTTTCCAGTGTTTTAATTTTCTGTTGTAAATATGACCAAATTTAGATTTTCATGGCTGCAACATGCTCCAAAAAAGTTGGGACAGAGGCATGTTTAACACTGTGCCACATCAACTTTCCTTTTAATTGCAAAGTTTAATTGTTTGGGAATTGAGGATACTAATACTTCAAGTTTTGCAAGCAAAATTGTTGTCCAATCTGGCCAATATTCCAGTACATTACATTACCTTGCTCGCTGTAGTCTATTCATTAGATTCTATATTTGAATCTGTTTCAGAGATATGTGCAAGAAGGGATTTTGCTCGTTTGAACTTATGAAGCTACTGCAGATATGCAGTATTGTGACATTTTTGAAACAAATCCCACGCCTCATACTAAATCAATTATTAGAATAATTGGAAGAATTATTCGAATTTAGTTTTTCTCTTTCTTTTTTATCTCTTTTTTTTTTATAGCCAGATCATTTCCGTAATGACCAACACAATGAGCTGTGCTACCAAGAGCTGTGCACATTACTGCCTGCTTTAAGACATGCTCTTTTTGGCTGTTAAACAATGAAGCAAGTAGCAGTAATTTGACGAGCGCAAACGTTAGTAGATCGTGTTGCGTGATTAATTTAATGCTCACCTCTGAAAGGAAAACTCCTACAAATGCATATTCAGGTGCAAAAATAACAGGGTGCACACCTTTCCAGCACTAACTCTTCACTGCTCGTCTTTAGTCAATCCTGGCAGTACTATTTTAATGCCAAAAGGCGGTTTGCGCCGATGCAAGCTGTTAGTAAATCTGCCCCTTAAGGTCTCTCACACTTTAAATAATTAACACTGGCTAATTCTAAACCCCAGGTAAATGGGATCCCAGGTAATCTTATTATACGTTACACACTGCTCGAGATTGATTCAGTGTGCATTAAGGGCACTGCGCTTTGGCCTTTTTAAGACCAGGGACAGTCTTGCGCACTTATGTCCTGCCGCATCCTGTACGTGAGCTCTCGAGTGGCCAAGACCGCAAGTGTTTGGAAATAAGTATTTGGACAGGGCAGCACTCTTTACTTCAACTTTCTTTCTTTCTCTGTGCAGCCCTTGGGCTACCCAACATCTCACTAGTGCCACCCACAGGACAGTTAGTGACACCACAAGGGGTCAAAACCAAAAGAAACAAAAGTCCAAACAGTAAATCCGAAAGACAAAACCTGAGACGTAAGAACAGAACAACAAACAGGCAGAGGTCAAAGCATGGGGTGGGTCCAAAATGTAGGAAAATGTTCATAATTGCAATACAGATACTGGCATGACTTCGCAAAGAACGAGTGACCCAGGGTGTCTGTTTATACAGAGAGTAATGGCGGAAAAAGAGTTTCAGGTGTGGCGCAAGTCAAAATTCGAGAGAGGGTTCCCACATGTTGCTGGGCTTAGGCATGTTTGTGACAGTTGGGTGTTTGCCACTAAACAGGAGATCCAGGATTGTATGTGGGCTATTTGTAATGTGCAGTTTCTGTACATTTTAAAAAAGAAAAAGCCACATCCACGTCAACAAGCCTAAATGGGTAATTATGGTTTGAAATATTAATCACTGAAGCAAAGTATGCAAAAGTAATCATTTGTTGTACTTTTCATAAATAGATTTTTTAGAAATATTGCTTGAAAAAGATAAGTGTGAAAATATAATTTACAGATATCAAATTATTATACATGTGAGAATATTATTAGAAATCCCTTTTTTTAATATTTTTACTTTCTTACAAATATTCAGCAGTTCGTCACCAGGAAAAAACACACATTTAAAGAATATCAACGTGCTTTGAATAAACTAAGATCTATCTGATTACTCTGAATGTAAAATAACAGTTGAATTAACAAACATTTCTCATACTTTGTATTTTTTTTTTATTGTAAAATAAAACAACAGGTGGGCTTAACAGGTGTGTGAGTTTATTAGGGTCGCTTCCCCTAATTCCCCCGATTCTATCACGTTTATTTACAGTGCTGATTGGTTGCTTGCTAGTCTTTCTTTGTAGTATCAGGCCTGTTTCACACATAGTCTGAAGCAGTAGTGCTGCTGCCGTTTCACAATGTACACAGCCTTCTGGCCAGCGGTGGCCCTCATCTGTGACCAGCTCATGTTCATTTCAGTGTTCACAGATGACAGCCTCACACTGAACTCTGGGCTGAACGTTAGTATATACAGGGGTTGGGCAAAAAAAAAAAAAAAAGGGAACACCAATTATTATAGGGTTAACATTTGTGTCTGCTACATTTAAAAAAAAAAAAAAAATAGCTGAAGCGTCTGTCACCTTAACAGCCCTATTGTTTGGTGAACAACAGACTTTATGGTTTTGACTGCAGACCCAAAGCACAGCAAGACTTCGTCAGCAAAGATTAGTGGCCAAAATCACAAGTGAATGATGTGTCCAAACAAGAGCAAACTACTTATTTTTGACTAATATTGTCAAACATTTATGGGTAGTTTTGGAGAGAGGAGTGAGAAGCAGACTCTCTGAAGCACCTGACAAAGGTTTTGATAGATGACGCTCTGCTGCAGACTATTCAGAAGTTGCATGAATCTACATTGCAAGCAGCATTGTACGGTGGTAAAACACCTCACTACAGTACTATATCACTGGTACTCCTATTGTTTTGTCCAACCTCTGTCTGTATATTATAAATTTATGGTGATCCAGGTCATGTCCTGTGAAAACTGACAGCGTGCCACATATGCTGTTGGGGGAGTGCATTTGAGTTTGGTCTGGTGTCTCTACTGGGTTTCCATCCAACTATTCTGTTGCTCATTTTAAAATTGCGCACAAGATATTCTGAATGGAAATGCTTAAAATGTGAATTCTCCGAATTTGCACACAAATTCACTGCACTAGGCAGAGGTGAATGACCTAGTGTTTTGCATTCGTTGGCAATGACTGGCCCAGTGAAGACCTGAGCGTTGCATAGAACTGCTCAAACGAACCGTTAGACGGAAGGAGGCTGGTGACGTATGGGAACTGAGCCGTCGTTATGTGAGCTGTAGACCTTGGTCATGGTAGGCACCATACTGCATTTGACAAACATTATGAGAATGATGCTGTGAGGGATCAGTGGCGTGCACAGGTTCTAGATCACATGTATTTCACCACTTTCAAAACAGTTTTTCTCTACTGAAAGTTGGAAAGACAAAAACATTGTTGTTAAACAATGGTACAATCTACTGAACACGCTGTCCCTCTGTCCCTCACATCATTTGATTTCCTGTTAAAAAAAAAGAAACATAATGCTACCCTGACTAAGGTCCATTGCACCTTTTCTGCGACACCTTTTTAAGCATATTTGCTTTGTTACAGCAAACACATTTCTCCTTGAAGCAAGAAGTTCATTCAGCTGCTCCATCATGACAAGCGGCCTCCTTCAAGATGACACACTTTTTTTTAGAAAGGCACATAACAAATGCTAAACATTTTGGATGGAAACTCAGCTCATGAGTGATTAGCTTGATGTCTCAATGATTTCTCTTGCATCTTCCCAGGTATCAGCAGATTTTGCACAGAAACTTGGTCTACCTAGCAACGATAGCAGACTCTAATCAGAATATGCAGTCTCTTTTACCAGCGGTATGTTATGACTGGAAGCTTTACCAGCATTCTTTCTTTCTTTCTTTCTTTGACAAAGAGTGGTGGAGTCCTCTGACCTGAAAAAAATAATAATACTCAAAACAGCTAAATTTGTTAGCTTCTCTCAAATTATATTTATGGTTTGGTTTAAACCTTAAAACGTTGATGTAATATTAATAAAAATATTTATTTTCCCAAATACAGAAAAGAATACAGTGTAAAAAGTTTATTTATTACAAAGGCCAGCTTGAACGATGAAGTACACTCACACACACTGCGTGTCCTGTATTTTTGTCAACTAAACGAGCCATGATATTAATTATGAAGTAATCCTTCTTTTGAGTTGCTTCTTTCTTAGGTTGTTTTTTTTAATCATTTGTTGCATTTGGTTGCACTTTCACTGATTCCTCTGAAGTGGTTTAATTCAATGAAACAGACCATATCAAGCAGTAGCTCATTGCTCTTGTTGATTGTTTCATCTGAAGAGTTTCTTAAAGGAGAAGTCCACTTCCAGAACAGAAATGTACACATAATGTACTCACCCCCTTGTCATCCAAGATGTTCATGTCTTTGTTTCTTCAGTTGTGAAGAAATTGTGTTTTTTGAGGGAAACATTTCAGGATTTTTCTCCATGTAATGGACTGATATGGTGCCCCGATTTTGAACTTCCGAAATGCAGTTTAAATGCGGCTTCAAACGATCACAAATGCGGTTGTAAACGATCCCAGCCGAGGAAGAAGGGTCTTATCTAGCGAAACGATCGTTTTTTTTCATTAAGAAAATCACAGTTTCTATACTTTTTAACCTCAAATGCTCGTCTTGTCTCGCTCTGCGTGAACTCTTTGTATTCCAGTTCAAGACACCCAACTCCCATCTCATTTTCTTCTCCAACTTCAAAATTGTCCTACATCGCTGCAGCGGTACCGACCCAGTGTTTTTAGAAAATGAACGTGCAAAGAAGATCAAATGCCCTTTACAAAAAAAGGTAAAATAGCGACGTAGGATCATTTTGAGGTTGGAGGAGAAAATGAGATGGGAGTTTTTCGTACCCTAACTGTCATGAACCGGAATACACAGAGTTCACATTTTATTATACACGTACATTAATTTGGCAGACACCTTTTTCCAAAACTTACATTTGCATGCACGTTTACATTTTAGCAGTTCTTGCCTTTCCTGGAGACCGAATGCACAACCTTGGCACTGCTAGTGCCCTGCCAGTGGCATTCGAAATCCTAACGGTCTTCAGAGTCTGCTTTGACTGCCAGGCAGGCTTGCGGGCTCCGCAGAATTGCGCGTCGAGGGGGGGGGGGCGCTCGCAAACACCCTTCTGAAAGCTAAAGTGACGAATGGGACACCCTACGGTCTCGCAGCAGCCATTGTCCTCAAGACAGAAAGCGCNCTGCCAGTGGCATTCGAAATCCTAACGGTCTTCAGAGTCTGCTTTGACTGCCAGGCAGGCTTGCGGGCTCCGCAGAATTGCGCGTCGAGGGGGGGGGGCGCTCGCAAACACCCTTCTGAAAGCTAAAGTGACGAATGGGACACCCTACGGTCTCGCAGCAGCCATTGTCCTCAAGACAGAAAGCGCACATGAAGTGTCATTTTTTTGACAGGGACTACATTGATTTTTTTTTGCGTGCCCTCTAGAGGTTAAAAGAAGAATCAATCTAAAGAGCATTTTAGCGTGGTGCGCCCCGTTGTACCCTATTTGTTGGTTTGTAACTTCACTGATGAAAAGGTTTACTTTACTGTTCTGCCTCCACTTGTTTTTTAAGCCAAAAAAAAAACCTAACTATGGTTTATATGTTTGTAAACTAATAAATGGATAAAGTGACAAGAGCTTAATAAGGGTAACTGAAATAAGGGACACGCTGTTAGTAGTTCACAGTCACTTCCTATAACAAGAATGGCTAAACATAACAAAAGAAATATTTAGATAGAAATTTCTTACTTTTTCCTCTTCATCTGTTCTTTATCTCTGTCCGTTTCTCTTTCTCTTGCTTTGTCTTCACTTTAGCCTCCCAACCCCAATCTAAACATAGGCCCAGGTGGTGGAGGTCAGTCTCTGCACTCTCAGACTAATATGAATGATAGTATGGGCACTGGCTTGCCACCCACCTCACTAATGCAGAGCCAAATGAGCAATGGTGAGACCCTCTGTGCATCCGACAACCGCTTATGTGTCTGTGCTGTGCTTGAGCTTGCTTATTTCTTTGTGAAATTTCTTTTCACCGTACTCACATTCAGTGTTTTTACACACACCCGTATACTTTTCCACAGCTTGACTGGCTCTTAACAACACGACGTGCCCTTTCATTTGCTGTCTTTGTGTTGTGGTGTCTTGATGAACTGAATGTGTGCTTCATCCTGACTGTGAGTGTGTGTTGTCAGGCCCCAGCCACGCCCCCACGCAGCAGCAGCCCAGCACATCCATGAGCCTGCCCGCCAGCAGCCATGGCACGGGGCCTGGGTACAGCCACTCGGTGCCTACCTCTCAGGGTCAGGTGGCCTATTCGTCCATGGCCTCTCGTGCCAACCTCAACATGCAGTCCAGCCAAGGTGAGCCCGGGATGGAGCTCACCTGAAAGTATCATTGTAATTGGATAAGAGATTGGGGGATGAGGGCTTAGAGGAAGGCTTTATTCAGAAATAATTCATGTAATGTATGGTATGTTTATGTATATTGCATAAAGATAATGAAGCCCATCTTAGCCATGTACACACCACAGGTAAATTCACTAATCCGTTCACCTTTTAGTGATTACTTCCGTTCTGTACACACACAGTTCAGTCATTTACGGGAATGACAACCACATTCTACAATTAAACTGACTGCCGAAAAAAGCAGGTAGCGACAACTGCATTTACAAAATTCTACGCAATGTGTATGGAACTGAACTGAACAACTAGTTGTTAGTGATGGATTCAAGACCAAACAAGGCCAAACATCGCAAATTGCCCACTTTAATATCTCCATTAACTAAATATTAAATAGCTTTATGACATGGCAACACTTCAATAGCGTGCTCTGCAAAGCAGTCTTACGAATATAAACAAAACACAATGGCTCTGTTGATGGGGTTTAGTTAAAATTGCTGAACATAAGTCTTTGGTCACTATAATGTTACATTTGATGAAAATAGTAGCAAACACATGAGACGCTATAATGTTGATATGTAGACCACGCTGTCAGTGGCAATTTCGGAGTGGGTCATGTTTCATACACCAATAAAACGAAGATTTAGAGCTAGGGATTCGCCGAAATGAAAATTCTGGCTAATTATCCAAATAATGTATTGTCTTAAAAAGCTATTATTAACCGACCATGTGAGCAGAGCGTAGCGGGGAGCAGATCAGTGAATAAGAGGGTAGTGTCAGTTTACCGTCATTGCCGCCTTACGGCACAGTAGCACTATCAAATGTACGATGAACAAGTACACACACACACACAAGTACACTAGTTCTTTTTCAAACTTCGCTCGGTATTTCGCTATGGGAATCACTTTGGGCATGACCAGCTGCGGAAGCTCATATGACACCATGTCTGTCTTTTATGGTGAGCATAAGCGGTACCAGATTTGTAAACAGAACAGTTGTTCCATAGAGTGGAATTCTCGGACCCGAGAATATCAAAAAAAGTCAACACAAGCTAATCGGCCTATTGTGTATTAAATTACTGCTGTAGCAAGTCAGCTAGAGGATTCACGCGTCAAGGCAAGCTCTCAGAAGGTTTAATGACCTTAAACCGACAGGCTAACGTGTTGTGACGAGTCTGAGGTTTACTCACTTCTCAGCCATTATGTCAAAGTCCATAACCCCGCCACAGGGAATGAGTCGAAAATTAGGGAGGCTGCATCCCATGTCCATCCTCATGTGGAGCTACCTCGGGCAGGGATTTTCACCCCATGTGCATCATGTGTATGCACACAAGCACGCACAAACGTCGCTGACGGATCCACAAACATGCGCTCACTGTGCGTCATTTCCGGTGAAAATCTCAGAAATGAGGCTAAGAGTGGTGGTGGCTAACAAGCAGGACCCATGTCTGTCTGAACCGGCCACACAATCTGTGACGACTGACCATGTCACACGAGCTAGTACAAGATTTTGGAGGAGATGGGGCGGCAGCTGGACTCGGGAGCGCCAAATCTAGCACTCCTAGCTCCTTCAGTGTGAGCCAGCACGGTGACCATGATGTCATCAATGTGCGACGCGAGGCGGGCAGAAGTGTATGGAGTGCAACGTATCTCTGCACACGCACAGTCCATCTGTGGGTTTTGTCAATGATTTCATGGTGATACAGGCTTCAGTTTACCATGAAACCACTCCATTTAATGGGGTGATTGAGTCAGTGGCCGAGGGAAAATCAGCTCATGTCCTGACGGCTGAAATCGAAACTCTTTTGAACAAAAGGGTGATCAGAGTGGTGCCCGAGGAGGAGAGCCATCAGGGTCTTTATTCCAGTTATTTTGTAATTCCAAAGAAAGAGGCCACAGCCCTTCGCCAATACTGGACCTTCATTGTTAAACAAGCACCTATGAAAATATTTCTTAAAAATGTTAACATACAAAACGCTTTGTTGATCAGTTTTTCCAAACATTCGGACACATATTTTCACATAGACATTTACCCCCTCACAGGAAATTCGTCAGATTTGCATACCGAGGCACACGTGCGTACGAGTTTCAAACTATTTTGTTTGGGCTAGTTTTAGCTCTGAGAGTTTTTACCAAGTGTGTGGAAGCTGCCCTGTTCCTATTAAAGAACAGGAGGATAAGAATATTGTCATATTTAGACGATTATCTGATATGCTCGTCTTTGAGAGAGCAAGCAGTGAAAGACGCAGAGATGGTGTTAAATCATATCAGCAGCTTGGGGTTCAAGATCAGTATGATAGAGCTGTTTGGAGCCCTCTCAACAAACAGAATATCTGGGGCTCAGCAAAGACTCCCTCTCTTATCGAGTCACACTGACAGAGGGGAGAGTTGTGTCTTTTACACAATGTATCCCCCACTTTCGGATGGTAAAAGTGGTTCCGTACAGACTGTGCTTACGAATGCTGGGTCTAATGGCTTCGGTGATTTCTGTAGTACATTTGGGACTGCTCAAAATGAGGGATTGTCAGCACTGGATTGCGCAGTTACACCTGTGCTCTCGGCGAACGTGCGTCAGTGCGCTCAGGAATTGGGAAAGTCCCGCGACTCTCAGAACAAGGATTCCCTTGGGGGCAGTGTCCTTAAAGGGCTGGGGGCGACTCTAATGGGCAAAGCTGTGAACGGCGTGTGGTCTCCACAGCTAATTCACAAACATATAAATTATTTGGAGTTGCTAGCAGTGTGGTTAGCACTGAAACATTTCCTGAGTTTCATCAAAGAACAGCATGTGTTAGTGAAAACAGAGAATTCCACAATGTTTGCTTACATTAATCAGCAGGGGGTGAACCAGATACGGCAGAGGTACTGACCGTGGCAGCCGCGGGCATCTCTTTACCTTGCAAGAAAACACTCATTGTCCTCTGTATTTCTCTCTAGCAGATGAAAATGCATTCCCTCCTCTGAGCTTAATTTTCCCCACTCTAGCCAGAACAGGGTCTGTCATTAATACTGATAGCTCCATGCCGGCACGTGAGAGGTGGAATTTGAATGCAGCGGGTGTGTCTCCATCTGTCATACATACTATACAGAGTGCAAGGGCCTCCTCCACTCGCTCACTGTATAGCAATAAATGGCGAGTATTTGAAGGATGGTGTGAGCAGACTCATGTTATCCTTATTGCTCCGTAGGGAATATTTTATGTTTTCTCCAAGGGGAAGGCCTTCTCTACCGTTAAGGTGTATTTGGCAGCTATTTCAGCTTGTAATGTAGATTTTGGTGAGAAATCGGCAGGACAGCACCCCTTGATAAGTCTTTTTATGGTTTCCAAACAGATTCCTTTATGGGATTTATCCATCATCCTGGAAACGTTTTCTCAACACCCTTTTGAGCCATTGGAGGGAATTGGGTTAAAGTTTCTTTCTCTAAAGACGGCGCTACTCAAAGCTTTAGTAACAGCCAAGCGTGTGACTGACTTGCATAGGTTGTCTGTTAGCACGTCTTGTTTGCAGTTTGATCCAGGGCTCACAAAGGTTTCTTTTCTCCCTAAGCCGGCTTTTGTGCCTAAGGTAGTTGACCCAGCATATAGGTGCCCATCTACTGAACTGAAACTTTTCACCCTCCTCCGTTTTCTTCTCCAGAAGAGCAGAGGCTGAATTCACTGTGTCCGGTACAGGCACTTCATATTGTGGCGGGACGAGCAAACAACAGACACAGTGGGCATGACGTCATGACGTTTTATTAAACAATAATATAACCAAAAGTGTCCAATAAGGGAAAGATAAAGTGTCCAAAATAAAAAGGGGTATCTGGTGTCCTTGTCATGCTGGGGCTTCCGTGAAGGAGGGGCAGTGTTCGGAAGGGAAGGGAAGGGTCTGGAGTCTGGCGGCCGCACTCGCTCCCCTCTCAGGTCCACGGCTTTAGGGGCTACGTCCTCCTTGGCTCACGCCACTTCTGGGGCATTCAACGGCCTGGCATCCTCGCCCATCAACCGTCTAACGGATCCGCCAGCTCGTTGCTTTTGACGGCGCTCGATCCCCTCAACGCTCCCTTCCTGGACCCACGAGGACACCAGCATGCATGCACAGGGAAGAGACCGGTCTTTTGAGGAGAGGCACGCTCAGCATTTCAACAGCAGCGGTGATGAGGCTTCATTTGGTCAGGTGTGCCTCATCACACGCCACCAGACCTGGCTGTTTCAGTGCCCCTCCTCTCTTGCACGCCCACTCCCACCGGGAGCCTGGTAAAGGGCGGTCAATAAGGGACGGGGAGATGCTGATAAGTAGGGGGAGGAAGCTGACTCGTCACAATATGTATGTGAAAAGAACAGCAGGTTTTAGGACTCATGACCAGCTGTTTGTGTCATGGGCTACCCCTCACAAAGGGAAGCCACTGTCTCATCAACGGTTGTCTCATTGGATCATAGAGGCTATATCTTTAGCATATAGTTGCAATGGTCTTCAACCGCCTAAGGCAGGGGTCACCACACTCGGCCCTGGAGGGCCGGTGTCCTACAGAGTTTAGCTCCAACTTTAATCAAACACACCTGAACCAGCTAATAAAGGCCTTAATAGGTATACTTTAAACATCCAGGCAGGTGTGTTGAGGCAAGATGTAGATAAACTCTGCAGGACACCGGCCATCCAGGATCGAGTATGGCGACCCCTGGCCTAAGGGCTTGAGAGCCCACTCCACTCGGGGGATGACTACATCCTGGGCCTTACTGACACGGTTCATGATATTTGTTCAGCAGCAAGTTGGGCTATGCAACATACTTTTGTGCGGTTCTATAGACTTTGACGTTTCTGAACCTTCCTTGGGACACACAGTGCTGGGAGCCAGTCAGTCTGCGCCCATTTAATTGTTATGGAGGAGAGGAGTGAAAAGGGTGCAGTCAGGGAGTGGTCTGTATCTCCCGTAGTGAAACGAAGTTAGAAAAAGAACAATGGGTTACTTTACATAAACCCGGGTTCTTTGATAACAGAGTGAGGTGTTTCACCAGCATTTTTCTCCTTGCATGGGTATGGGAAGAAGTCTCTCTATAATGATTTAGGGAGAGGCTGACCTGACTGATGTAGGTGGGGCGGAGCCTGGTCTCAGGTCGACCTGTCTGTCAGAAGCTTCCACAGTTGGTCACGCCCAAAACCATTGTGAAACACCTCACTCTGTTATCAAACAACCCAGGTTACTTTAAGTAGCCCATCGTTTCCGTTTCCCCTTACCCTTAAACCTAGCCCTCACACAAAACTTTATGATATTTTAGATTTTCAAAAAACTTTATTCAGTATGATTTAAAAGCTTCCCTATGGGCCCCAAAAAATGACACCACAAGGTCAAAATTTACTGCTATTACTATCCATAACAGAGAAACGCACATTTTGGGAAAAATATAACAAGCACATGTTCTTGACATGTTTCTTGATTTTCATCCAGATGCTACTGTTGTGTTGTTCTTCTGCACGGATAAATATATCGTATTAGAAATAACTTTTGACCCTCAGGAGAGAGATCAAACACATTCAGTTCATCAGCAGGAGGCTGCTCCCTTCCTCTGACTTTTGATTTAATCCTCTTTTTAGGCATTCTTTGAATCTTTAAAACCCTGAAATGCTGTCCTCTATCCTTAACTGACAGTGTTTCTTTCTTGACTCTACCCCAGCTTCTTTTGGTTTAGTAGAAAATCTTTGGCATCTCAGAAACTGTACAGCAACATTTTAGTTCTGGATATAACCTCAGTGCTTTTTGTAAACACTGTCAAGAGTTTTGTTTAAACTGTAATTTCAATGTTGCAATGTTTGTGGTGCTGGTTCCCATTAGTTTCTGTGATGCATCAGCAAGGCACTGGACCCCATTACTTGTCCACCACAGCAGGGGGTCAGCATTACCAGGGGCAGCAGACTGGAATAATGGGGCAGGGAAACCAAGGGAACAGTATGATGTCACAAAGGCCCATGGGAAGTTATCGTGCCCCACAGCAAGGTAAGGGCTGGCACCATTATTTTGTTTAACTAGTTTTGCTTTTTCTGCTGTTTTCCTATGTTTGTCTACCAGAAGCTGGTTATGGTTATGTTTAGTTGTGCTGTAAATTTGCAGAGGTAAAATCACAAATGCTAAGTTTAGCAATTGTGTTCAGCTACACTTTTTTTCTTTCTTTTTTTATATAATGACATTGATTTCAATACTTGTGGGGAAATAACACAATTCTATAGTCTGTTGAATCAGGGCCTAAAATTAACTTTCATCAAGCAAAAAAATCAGCTTTTGTAAGTACTTGAATGTGTTGTAATTACATAAATATGTAATCTGGTGTGCTGCGTGTTTCAGTGTCTTAGAACGGTTCACAGTATATGAACGCCATCTCTCTCTAATTGCTTATTAGGGGTGAGAAAAAAATTATTCAATATGAATCAGTCTTCTAGCGATTTGCATCGATTCACAAATTCCAAATATCAATTTTCTAGTTAATATAATAATAATTATAGCATTATGTTGTTGGAGAAAAACAGCAACAGCAATGGAGGAGGAAACACAAACTCATCCTGCCCAGAGGTTGCGTTGGACTTTAACATTGTCCGTCATTTAGATGGACAGGGTCATAAAAAATTCTGTCATAATCTATTATTACCCATCATTTCATTTTTATATTTTAACTATAATAACACATTTAATTGCTTTTAGTTTTGTTCACATTTTCATTTTTAATCATGAACCTACAGGACAAGCATATAGGCTTATGAATTTATTTGGAAGAGAACAGATGAACAAAGACTGTGTGTCACTTTTCATGTTCAACACCACACCCACTAAAACAACAACAGTGCTAGGGCTGGGTAAATAAAAAATAAATAAAAACAATAAATTGGTTTCTCGATTTTGAGACATTCTCATTTTTATGAACCGATATTGATTCTTAAATCCCAATTGACCCTTTGGTCCATGCTCTTTTCAGTTGACAAAAGAACAGTACATAATATGCCTCCCATCCAATAAATCACAATAGGTTAAGCTTTGTGCTTTGTTACCTTTGATATGATACTGTAACGTAGTGAGGGAGACGTGAAGCGAGCGGATCCAAATGCAAGCTTTTATTAGATTCGGACAGAGACAAAGACATGGTCACAGATAGGCACGGCCGAATAATAGCAGACAGGTGCAGCGAAGGCAAGACGTGAGAGTAGTCCGTGAAGCAGGCGAGGGTCGATGAACGGCGAACGTAATCCAGGGGGAAAGGCAAAGGGTAATCCGATAAACGAGCGAGATATCCACAAGGCAGGCGGCGAGACAAACGAAACGAGATGACCAGGTGAGAAAGATAAACACTGGGAACGTGAGAACTAGGGAACACAATACGCAACAGCAATCCAAAACACCACAATACTCGGTGAGTAACAAGGGAAAGTCTGAGGCTTATATAGAGCGCCTGATTGGATACAGGTGTTCGAGCAATCAGTGCAATGGGTGATGGGAAACGTAGTCCGGGGTGCATAGTCCGGTAGTACAGTCTGTATAGTGTGAAATGTTAGTGGAATGCACAGGCGGCCTCTATAGCCGTGACAGGAGGGGCAGAGAGTTTATACACTGAAAAAAATGTTATGTTGAATTTACTTAATTTTATTACGTCAAGGGGTTGCACGAAATAAATTTATCTAAATCCAGATATATTTTTTAAGTTGAGTGAATTTATATTTTATAAGTTGAGTTTACTTATATTTTATAAATTGGTTGTACTTATATTTTATACATTGAGTTTATTAATCTCTTTCAGTAATTTCAGATTAATTATATTCATAATTTTAGCTTACACAACTCACGTGGTTAAGCTAGTCACTGAAACCTTAGCTAATGTAATTTATATAAAAACACACAAACTTAGCATTAGCTAAACACATTTTTTTTCTATAAAATGTTTAAAAGTGTAAACAGAA